>OAMR01000606.1:78074-95183 GCA_900205405.1 Echinochloa crus-galli
CGGTAAAGATTATGTTTTATATATATATATATATATATATGTACAGATTCCACTGGATACTACTTAGTATCCAAGTTGATGGAGCCTAGGTCATAGTGTACGACTCAATGAGGTAACCAAAAGAAGATTACCAAGACCTCATAGACCTACTTAAGAAAGCATGGGCTCCCTTCCTAGAAAAACATGTAAGGACCACGTTGGCGATCTTTATATTAATACTAGCAAAACGGTAAGAATATAATCCCCACTTCGATCTAGAGTAATTTTCTAGTAATTCCTACTATTTTCTAGCGTTTTATAGTAATTTATGCTATTTTATAGTAATTCCTTATATTTTCTAGGATTTTCTAGTAATTTCTGCTATTTTCTATTAATTCCTAAGGTTTTCTAGGATTTTATGCTATATATATAGTAATTCCTTAAATTTTCCAGGATTTTCTAGTAATTTCTGCAATTTTCTATTAAGTCCTACAATTTTTTAGGATTTTCTAATAATTTATGCTATCTTTTAGTAATCCCAAATTTTTTCTAGTAATTTCTGCTATATATATAGTGCATGAGACAGACACAAGAAAAAAACCAATGTGGATACATGTATATGAGTTGATCGACAACTTTGTCGGTCCTAAGGAGCAAATGACCCTAGATGCATTTAAGGTATGTAAGCAAAATCAGTTCTGCTCATTCTTTTTAAGTCATTATTTTTCATGCAGACCTAGAGCATGAAAGAACATCTTATTGAAGCCACACGAGTCCAGGCAATTCAAGTACAACTATGTGGATTCCTACTCAATAAAATCATAAATCTCAATGGAGAATTTTATACTGATCCTAATATAAGCGTGACGCAACTAGATCTTAATAGGGGCTTCTCAGATGTTTACGCTTAGTTTGTAATATCTCGAATATTTTGAGATACTTGTAATAATTCAAATGTTTATATTATATATGTGTGATAATGTTTATAGATATACTATAAAGTAATAGACTATATATCATAAAATATAATGTTACCGTATACTCATAAATATAATATATGTACGCATACGAATAAAATAAGCATTAAAACAAAAAAATAGAAAAGGAAAGAAACAAAAACAAAAGAAAAAGGAAAACGTTTTAGTACGGGCCTGCGCTCCTGTACCGAGCCTGCCCAGTATTAAATGGCTGCCACATTAGTGACGGCTGGGAAACCAGTACTAAGGGCATGTACAGCTGTAAAATCTCGATGGGAAAGGTGCACAAACAGGTCATACAATCCATAGACAGGGAGATTGTCTGTAAGCTATTTAATATTTTATATGGTGCTTAAGATTCACTATAAATGTTTTTATGTATGTCGGCTATGTGAATGAATAATATCAGAACAAATAATAGAAACAAATGCTTTTGTGTATCACATTCAGAAATTGGCGCACAAAAAACAGACACAAAAAACGATGTGGAGCAAGGAGGTCTCTAGACAATGACGTGGAGCAAGGATGTCCAAGCTTTCTTCGCGGGGCACCGTCCACACATCACACATCATCGTCCTCATCTAGACTCTTTTTTTCTTTTTTCCTTCTTATCCGTTCAGCATCTCAATCCATTCGCTCGCTACCTTTGTACCTCATCCTTCTCCCCTGAGCCAGCGAACGAGCCCTCGCCTCTTCCCTGCGCCGGCGGGAGAGCCATGCCGCCGCCGCTCATTGCCAAGACCTCCATGGCCGCGAGCTCCCTCACCTCGCCTACCTCCTCCGCTGCCGGGGGCTCGCCGCCGTCGCCGAGCTCCTGTTCCCGGCCGGCCGCGCGCCTGCGGGCGGGGAGGGGTCCGAGGGTAGCTCAGCAGCTTCAACTGCTCCCACGATGATGACGAGGAGGAGGACGCCGCCACGGCCTTCTTCGTCGACTGGGCTCGGTGCTGCGGGCGGCTCTTGGTCGTCGCCGCCGCGGCCATGGCCCGATGGCTCCGTGGAGCTCGTGGACGGCGACGACGACGTCCGGGCTGAATCCGACGGCGGGTCGAGGCCATGGTCGGGATCCTCTCCTTCGAATCTCTTCTTCTCCGTCACCTGCCTCTCTCTCTCACCCGGCCAGCTCCTCCTCGCCAAGCGCACGCGGGCGGGGACATGGCCTCTCCTGCCGTTGCAGTGGATTTGGCGCGAACAATTTCAGCGCAGCGTGCCGCACGCGGGATCCGAGCGTCATCGCCTCACGAAGACGAGGGCGTACAGCGGAGGGGCTGGCGTCTGCTCCGCCTCGGGGAACGGGAGAGGAGCGTCGTCTCGCGAGGCGACGGGACACCCGTCTGTTGGCCGAAGCGAGGTGTTTTCTGCAAAAGACCATCATACCGACGGCCCTTACCGACGGGCTGTACATGCCCGGGTTTCCTGACCGGTAAAGATTAGGTTTTTGTTGTAGTACTGTAGCAGCCAGTACTGTAGCAATGTATGTGTCGTTATGCCACATATAATACATACTCAATATCGTTACCGGTTAACGCCGCTTAGATATAGTATAAACTATATATAGTGTGCAAGGACTGATTTACCAAAAATGATGAAACAGAATGCAGGACACCATGACAGATAGATGGAGAACTAACCCGGCAGCCTGAACAAACCCAATGCACGTCAGGAAACCAAAGTCCAGCTCGTCGAGCGAGGTGATGAAGCCACCAAGGAGGACGACGGTCAACCATAGCAGCGCCAGTGACCCTACTGCTCTGAACAACATCATGATGCATGTCCTGATGCGCACGAACCTGTTGATGATCCTCACTTCCGGGCGCTTGCAAAGATCGTAGTTGTCAAGTCCCTCCAGCACATCTTCCGCCTTCTCCTCCAGTTCTCTCCCTCTACCAGATCTTTTAGTGCCCCACCAACGTCTGGGAGCCATTCCTCCTCTCCCTACTGCTCCCAGCTCGATCTCGATCTTAATGGTGTGATGCTTTGTGCCTAGCTAACAGGCGCTCCAGCAGGAACAATTGTGTCACTAAAAGGTGAACCACGACCCTTCATTTGTATTTTGATTAGCGTCTTAGTCTAAGCCGATACACTTGTACTAATTTAAGATGGAACGACGGGGCTGCGATGAGCTGGGGCCCATCATCTGCTCGTTGTGTTGACTTGACTTTATTTTTCTTTCACACTGGCACTAGCCTGGTTTAGATCTCAAATTCACCTCCCAAATTTACTATGCAAAAAGAAGATTCCTCGTCACATCAAAATGTCATAACATGCATGGAATACTAAATGTAGATGAAATCAAAAATTAATTGCACGGTTTTGTTGTGCTTTGCGAGACGAACATTTTGAACCTAATTAATCAATTTTTGGACAATTTTTCACAAATACAAACGAAATGCTATAGTGACGCAATGATTACGAAGTGACATCAAACTTCCAAATTCAACCTCCCAATTTCAACATCAAGGCCTAATTTGCTCGCGTTCTTAAGCAAAAATCCTAGCCCCCGGATTGATCTGCCATCTGCATGTCAGGGCTGCCCAATCCACATGGATTTAAACTGATACTGTGTCATCAGTGTGTCTTGAAGCTGAGCACAAGAGTTCGTGCTTTGTCTACCGGGTATTCAGGCACTCCGTGGATGCTTTTTTGGAGCAGTTTTGTGCCTTTTCGCGGCTCCTCGTCGGCGGCGGCCGGGCGGTGGCGAGCAGCCCCTTCCCCTCCCCTACTCTCTCTCCTCCGTGGCGTTTCGCGTTTCTTCCGTACATGCGCTCTATGTAGCGCTCGGCGGTCGGAACGCAATCGTTGCGTTCGCTTTACGGTATGCCGCTGCAGAGGATTTTTGCCTGCTGGCTACGCAAAACGCTGTAGCCTTCCCCTCCGCGTACAGCACTGCGAACGGCCTTACGTTGAAGGCGTCGATGAATTGTTTCAAAAAAAAAGGCGTTATTGACGATGCTCGCTCCCGCCTCCCCCACCCCCAACCCAACCCAACCGATCTTTCTCTTCTCGAGCGGCCGGCCGCAATTGCTACACGTACTACTAAAAGAGCTCTAACAGTGAGAGGCCATGTGTCGCATTGGTGGCACTGTTCTGCAATGCAACACTCGCCTCTATGGATGGCTGCAGGCATTGCCGCGTCTAGAGAGATCGCCAAATGCAGGAGACAATTTGCACGCGAGGCGCGCGGGGGCTAGCTGTTGGTTTTTCAAATCCCAGGTGATGATTGGGTGATCTGGTGGATTAATGATTTGGAGTATGCATGAGGCATCCTGTCTTTTTACTGTTTTAGGCTGGCGTGAGGGAACAGAAATGGCGAATCAAGCTCGGGACCATGCACATACATACAACATACATACGAACACCGGAGGAGGAAGACGCATTGGGGAGCTTTGGCCGGGAGGTGTGTGCTTTTGCGCTGCGTCTGACTTGTTATATTTATATCGCCGCGTGCGATGCAACAGCAGTCAGGATAGGGTTTCAGGCCCGGCAACAGCATCAGCAGAGCAGCGTTGGCCTCACCTTTGACCGCACTCTCTTTCTCTCCTCTCCGGGCTCACGCCTGGCGCCATGCCGGAGGCCGGGAGGAGCATCTTCTGCAGTGTCACGGCCCTTCCCCTACCTGCGCTGCTCACGTCGCGTGGCGGGCGTCGGATCCGGAACGGGCGAATCGGATCGCGCGGCGTTCAGGAATGGAACACCCCCATACGCTTGGGCCTCCGCCGTGCGCGCGCGCGTACTTGGACTGTTCAGTACAGAACAGTAAACTGGTTACGGGCCGGGCCCGCGCGCCGGAGGAAAAGCAGCGGCCCACGCGCGGGGCGCGGGACCAGCCCAGTTTGGCCACTAGCCCTCGGCTGGCTCGCTGGCTGCTGCTGCTCTCTCTCTCTCTTTCCTCTGGTGGTCGTCGCTGGAGACAGACAAGAAGGGCAAGTACGAGGGAACGCGCGGGTATCTGGGAACAGTAAGTACCCGGGGCCTTTTTTTTTTGAAGTAAAACCCGGGCCCTTTTTCCAGACGCATTTTCCCGGGCCCTTCTTCTGCTAGTCTTGCCGATCCCTCTCTCCCTGCAGAGGGATCGATTTCACGCCGCCAAGAGGAAATTACGCGCGGTGAAAACGGTACCCTCGAGTAGCAGGAATTTTTATATTTTTTGAAGCTAAAAATACTAGTACGTCATTTGAATTTTCAACCATGACATCAACCTAAATATTCGTACTTTTAGCTATTTGTAACACCAGCAATAATTGATGGGTGTCGGGTCATGGTACCTCTTACCCTTTCACGTCACTGAATCCAGATGGGACTCTCTTGTAGGGATCAGTGGGAGTAGTCAAAGGGTCTGTTTAGATGAAAAACTCTACTCCCAAATTTACTATGAAAAAGAAGATTCCCCATCACATCAAAATGTCATAACATGCATGGAGTACTAAATGTAGATGAAATCAAAAATTAATTGCACGGTTTTGTTGTGCTTTGCGAGACGAACATTTTGAACCTAATTAATCAATTTTTGGACAATTTTTCACAAATACAAACGAAATGCTACAGTAACGCAATGATTACGAAGTGACATCAAACTCCCAAATTCAACCACCCAATTTCAGCATCTAAACAAGGAATGAATTGAAGCTGCTCCACTTGCTATTACCACCAAATTTTGAAGCGCCAAGAGAATTACAGTGGACACATTTTCTGCACTTAGGCCAGTCTCAGTGAAAGTTTCATGGACAATAAATTTGCTATCATGTCAGCATTTTTGATGATGTGGCATTGCATTAATGAAGAGAGAGGTGAAATGAGTTTCATGTTGATGAAACCACATCTACACAGTTACCTAGACAGCTTGTGTCTTGCATGTGACCTAGGAAATAACAATTGATGAAATTATGCATTGAGAGAGAGGTGTTTCATCCTAGTTTCAAACACTTTTAGATGATGTGTCACTCTAGATAATTGTGTCCGTGAAACTTCCATTGAGACTGGCCTAAAGCAGAAACTAGAGCAGAAACTAGGTAACTGTGTCAAAGGGGTTTCATGGTGATGGAACTCATCTCACATCTTATGAAACTCTGGCTTCTCTCTTATGCCACATCAGCACATTTAATGCCATGAAACTCACATAAAACCCCCACAGAGACTGGCCTTACACAGTATTCGAAAATCAACGCCGATTGTTGTGGACTTGTGATCCCTATCGTTGCAACATCGCCTTTTCTCCATGAAGTTTAGTAAAGGAGGTCATTTAGAACAGCGACACAGACATCAAAATATAACTTTGACTTCTCTTTTCTATAAAAATATTTCTTAAAAAGGTCATATATGTATATTTTTATAAAAATGATTTTGAAGACCAATTTATTTATATAATTTTTCTGTTCTCAAACTCAATAACTTAAATGTTATTTATAATTTATATTCTTAATGTTTAACTTAAACCTTCTTCGAAACGACTTTCTTTACCGAGAATGTACTACCGTGTGTCATCGTGTTCAGCCGCAAGATCATCATCTTTCATTTTACTCTCCGCTTCTTTGTGCTTTGTGCCAATCGCTTTAGATGTGAAGACTGAAGACTACTGTAGACTGGAGGGAGTATATAAAGAAGGCAGTTGCCGACTGGAGTGAGTATATAAAGAAGGCAGTGGCCGCCTACCAGCTGTTGAGCCAATTAAAGAATGTTAAAATATAAGTCAAAATACTCCCTCCAACCGTTTACTGTATGATCTACTCCCTCCGTCCAAAAAAGACCATTGTTTTCGCTTCCCGAGAAACACCTTGAATTTGATTTGTAGAAAATATGTGTAATATTTTAATCTCCAAATAAATTTATTAAAAAGGTAGATTCAAATATATCTATCTAATGATATGTATTATGTACCATAAATATTAATATATATTTTTATATATTTAGTTAAAGATGTTTCTCGAGAAACGAAAACGACGGTTTTTTTGGGACGCCCTCCGTCACTAAATGCAGGTTTCCGTGCCACGACTTTACTTTGATTTGTAAAAAATACGTGCAACATTTTAATCTTCAAATAAATTTATTAAAAAACTAGATTCAAATATCTATCTAATAATATTTATTATGTACCATAAATATTAATATATATTTTCATATATTCAATTAAAGATATTTCTCGGAAAACGAAAACGACGTATATTTAGTGACGGAGGGAGTACTCTTCACCGAGACCAAGAGGTCGGCGTCTGACAAGGCCAACGGCCGCACTACATTAAATCAGGCTCGCATGCGCAGCTCCAGCCTTTAGGGCAATCCCAACCCAATGACTAGGATGATGTTCATAGTATTAAATAAGGTGCCATGTAGGATAAAAGATGATGTGGCAAGTGAGTTAATGAAGAAAGAGGAGGAAACCGGGTCTTGAATGAGACATGGTTTCTACACGCTATCCAAGACAAGATGAGAGAATTTAGTCATAGAGCATCAGTGTCTGCTTTGGGAGGGTAGTGTCTTGTACTAGTTTCTTGATGATGTGGAGGCTATGGACATCACTACTAGTGTCTTAGGTTGGGACTGCCCTTAGGTTCCCTCGCAGCACGTGCCTCTCCCTCGCGCATTGAATCGTCGCGGCCAATCACTGCCGATCGATCTGTGGCCCGGTCTCCCTCCCTAATCAGTAGGAAGACGAAAACTTTCACGATGCGATCACGCGCGCATTATCTTCTCTGGCTCCTTGACAAAATTGGGTGAGGCTTATATGGGCGTGTTTGGATTGGTGCCCGATGTTGCCGATTTTGGCCGTTGACTGAACGTGATGCGTGAGTTTGGATTAGTGCCAAAACTAGTCCATCCTCCCGTGCACTGACTACTAATTTTAAATAAGATGAATAGTAGAAATTAATATAATGAGCAACATTTTTACTCTTTGAGTTCCAAATTATAATTGGCTTTGCCTTTATCTTAAATCAACCTTGTCTAACTTTGACCTAGTTTATAGTAGACTATGGGGATCTCTCCCACGGTTCCCTTTAAAAAAAAGCATAGTCATCTATAGTGTCAACTTGGTTTCATTAAATCCACCCTAAAATATATTTTGCTAGAGTATTTACTGGTATTGTGGATGTTATTATATCTTTCATAAATTTTGCAAAAAATAGGTAAGTTTGAATAACATATACACTGCGTTTGGATGTCGACATTGGGAGGTGGAATTTGGAATTGGAATTTGTGATCACAAATGCCACCGTTTGGATGTCCGAGGAATTGGGAAATGGAATTGCAACACAATACCGCGCGGCATTCCTCCCACCTGCGCGCACCCTCCCTCAATTCAGAGGCTCCGCCCTTCGTATCGTTCCGCATTCGCTCGCCCCCGCAATCCGCCGCCTCGAAGAAAAAGGCCCGGGCGCTCTGCACCCTGACCAAGAGCCCTGCGCCACCCCGCCATCATCGGCGCTCTGCTCCCCTCCTCCGCCACCTAGCCGGGTAGGTGGCCCTCCAGCGGTGCGCCGCCCTCCACCACCAACTCGAGCGGCCTTCCAGCAGCGCGCCGCCCTCCACTGCGCGTCGCCATCTACCGAGCTAGGAGCATCTCCAGCACGCGCGCCCCTCCCTTTCCATCTCCGGCGAGCTTGGCGGCGCCGCGCCTGGTCACCACCGAGCCGCTCCCTTCTCCGCCCCGCCTCTCCTCCACACCTCTGCTCCCTTCTCCGCCCGCCTCTCCTCCACGCCTCTGCTCCCTCCTCCCCCAAGATCCCTCGGCCGCGGCCCTCTTCGTCTTCCTTGCGAGCGGTGGCCCTGTTTGTCTTCCTCACGGCCGGCGCGGCGGTGTCGTGATTTGAGCGAGGGGGTGGGACCCCTGTCTTCTTCCGCCCCACCGTCGGCGACCCGCGTGGCGGCTCCTCTCCGCCGGCGACCCGCGCGACTACTCCTCAGCGCCAGTGAGCCCCTCCGCGGCGAGCCCCGAGCCCCTCCGCCGGCGCCTGCCCCCCTCCTGTGCTTGTGGAAGAAGTGGTAAATACCAATTCCATGCTCGTGTACCTCCAAACAGAAATTGGATTTGATTGCTTATTACGATTCTAAAAAGGAATACAATAACCATCCAAACAATAACATTTGAATTGCGGTCATTTCAATACCATGGCTGAATTGGTATTAAACCCAATTCAATGCCAAGTCTTTCAATATCTACATCCAAACGCACCCATATGGAGTTTCCAGGTTCTTTGCAGCGGCTAGCGAACTGCTACTCATCACATTGCCTAGCTATTCATGGCAGTAGCATCCTAAAATCAAGAGACTGAGTGCATCAATTTGGCCTAGTGGCGCATGTCTCTTTCAGTTGCGGCCGTTACATTATTCTCGGTTTTGTGATCTTGAAGTAGCAGCCGTGGTAGCATCCAATGCCCATCGGTGTTTCTGATTTTTGTGAGAATTTCTACGATTTATCTTTTTTTTCTAGCGCGTCTTGTGAGGATTAACGTGGAGCCTTCAAAAGGAGCCTCCAATTAGTAATAGGGTGGGTAATTTTAAAGAAACTATTGTGGTTACTTCAGGTTATTTTTTGTTATGGCATAGGTGGATAATTTCTTAGAAAATATAATAGATCCGATGGCTACGATTATTAGACTTGGTAGGATAGATGGCCAGATATTTCTGATTTTTGTGAGAATTTCTAGGATTTATCTTTTTTTCTAGCGCATCTCGTGAGGATTAACGTGTAGCCTCCAAAAAGAGCCTCCAATTAATAATAGTTAGATTGGCTTACCAATGCCCACATGCGTAGCCACAGTTCATTTTCTGGCCCTAGCATGGCCGATTCTTGGGCGGCCGTTTTGTCCGCCAAGATTTGGCCGGCTAACGATTTGGCGGGGCTTGGCTACGCCAGTATCCAAACGTACCCTATATGTCCAAAAAGCCCGTAGCCCGAAAGCACGGCTTTTTAGCCCAGCCCTGCCTCCTTCGGGCCCGTGCTAGCCCTACCCGCCACCTTGTGCAGGCCATGGGCCGCAGCGTCGGCACGCCGGACGGCCCGGCCCGGCACAAAAATAGCAGGCCGGCCCGCTAGTGGCCTGGTAGGAGAATTAGAGAGAGGCCACCCAAGTCCACCAAGTTACCATATAAAACGTGGCTCCCCCGCATCCCTAGCCCCCACTCACCCTCGACCACCGCCCCCTGCCTCTCACCCGCGGCTCCCCCGCATCCCTGCACTCCGCGCTGCCACCAAATGCCCCCTCTGCCGGCGGCAGCTCCCCCTCCTCTCCTGTCCACGCCCAGCGCGGCGGCGGCTCATCCTCCTCTCTTCTCCATACCCGGCGCGGTGGCGGCTCCCCCTCCACATCCGTCCGCCGCTCGCCCTTCCCTGCCTCTGTTCCTCGCCAACAGTGTGGAGTTGCGGCGCTGGTGGTGCACGGCCGCGCGCACGGGGGCCTGCCTTCATGGGCCGGCGGTGGCCCGGCCCGGAACATAGTGGCGGGCTACGTCGGGCCGGCCCGACACGAAATGAGCCTGCAGGCCTGGCACGATAGGGCATAGGGCCGGGACAGGCCTGGCACGGTGAAGCACTACTAGAAAACTCAACATCAATGCCTCGGCATATTTTGAAACCGGTGCTAAAGGTGTATAAGCACCGGGTCCAGCATTTGGGTGACCTCAGAGACCCTTTAGCACTAGTTGGTAACACCAACCGTGCTAAAGGCCCCGACCCTTTAGCACCAGGTTGTAACACCAATCGATGCTAAAGGGTGACACTTTAGCACCGGTTGGTGTTACCAACCGGTACTAAAGGCCTTTTAGCACCGGTTGGTAAATACGACCCGGTGCTAAAGGGGGTGTTACATATTACTACAAAAGAAAAGCATCTTCTATTCCATAACATGTGTTGCGTAGGTGAGATGGTTAGGTGGGTACGCACGAGCCAAGAGATCCTGAGTTCGAATCCCCAACACCGGTTATTTGACCCGGTGCTAAAGGTGCCACCCCTTAGCCTCGAAAAGGTAGCACCAGTTGGCTAAAGCCGGTTCCCAACCGGTGCCAAAGCCACGTTTTCTGGTAGTGAAGCGTCCCGTTTGGACATCTATATAGTGCCGCTCATTATTTTGCCGCCATGCCATCATCCAGTCCCAGGAGTCCCAAAACGCAGCAACCAAAATTACCCGTAGATCACGTCGTGTTCCTTCCCGCCGCTACCTCCATCAATTTTGAAAATCAAATTTGGAGAACCTCCATGCCATGGCTCTATTTAGGCCCTGTTGGGATCCACCAACTAGTTACTGGCTAGATAATTTTAGCTGTGGTGGATCCAAACAGGATCAGCTAATGCTCATTTTATTAGCTGAATAGCAACTATTCAATTAACAGATCTAACCCAACTAATTCTAGCTAACCAGCTAATAAATTAGCTGGGTGGATCCAAACAGTTCGTTAAACTCCCGATGATCGAAGGAAGCCAACATCTGTTTTCTAACAGAAGATCAACGATGCCAGCACAAGACTTCGACTTGAATGATGAGCCTGTAGATTGGACCAACATTACCGAGTGGGATGGCCATGCGCATCAACTCGAGTACGACATGTGATGGTGTGGGATGAATAACTGAAATGCTGCTAAATTGTTTTTGCCATTGATCGACTCCTGACCACTGATTCATCTGTTCTGATTTTTGCCTGATGTAGGTGTTGGCCATTAGCAAGGAGGATTCGGAGATGGAGATGTTGCACCTCCTGCTGGAGAAGATGGTGCTTCACGTGGACTAACAGACACTTCTCTGGCCGTGGGGAACTTGGCAGGGACGATGGAATGTTCAGAGTTTTCAGATGCATCAAGTCACATAATGATGGATAGAATTGTTTGCGCAATCCTGATAAGATCTTTCTTTTTTAGAAGAGCCACTGTCATGGAAAACCTAGGCCACGCCGATTCAGATACGTGTATCGGTATCGGATACGGATACGCTGATACGATACGCCATTTTTATATTAATCTAATACGTCGATACGTTTAGTTTAAATTTAATATATAAAATAAGTCTCAAATATTGGAATTTAATCTATAAATAAATCTTAAATAGTTGGATTGGTGTTAGAAGCAATTAGCACTTGCACATTCGCTACTGGTATCGGTTGCTGCCATCTAATTAAAGGAAAAAAATCAATCTAAGAAAGTAGGGTGGAAGAGTAAGAATAGTAGTATTGAATAAGTATCGATGGAGTATCGGTGCCGTATCGCGAATCGGAAACGTTCGCAATACGCGATACGGCACCCGACCAAAGTATTGGTGTTAGAAGCAATTAGCACTTGCACATACGCATTTAGTATCGGTAATAATGCACGCATTTAGTACCGGTCCGTAAGCACAGTGCCCGTGGGAGCACGTTAGTACTGGCTAGAAATCTTGGATCGTAGCCCTCTCCCTCGCCGCCCGTCGCTATCACGCTGTTGGCAGCGGCCGCCGCCCGTTCTCACCCCGACGCCACGGCCCCACCCCGTCGTCTATCGTCGCCCGTCGTCGACCCCAAGCTGCCGCACCTCCTCCAATCATGCACCCTGTCTTCGATCTACGCGCACGTCGGACATCGCCCGCCCACGTTCTCGTTGCGCGGGCCCATAGCCGCTCCATCGCCGCCCGTACGTCACGCCGTCGGCCAACTCCGCCCTCGCCGTCGTCTCCCCCGTGCCTCCATGCCAGCCGTCGCCTCGCCGCCTCGCCGCCTCGTCGCCCCACCTCGTTGTCGTCCCGCCGCCTTGCCGCCGGGATGCCCCATCCCCCGCATAAGCCCTTGCACAGTTATGCTGACGTCAGCACAGTGTTGGATTGACGTCAACATTTTTTTATTACTTAGAAAATGACTAGAAAAATTAGAAAATGACTAGAAAAAATAGAAAATGAATAGAAAAATTATAATTTTCAAAAATATTGGAAAATGGCTAAACAAAGTACAATTAATTAATTAATTAATAAGATTAAATAGGTACTTATTAATTAATTATAGAAAGTAGTAGAAATTTCTAAAAAAAGTATATTTACATGAAATTACTAGAAAACACTAGAAAATAGTATGGATTATAGATGTATCTATATACTATAAAGATCCAAAACTTTCGCTTCGTCCATCAAACCATCGTAATTCTATGAAAATTCCCCTAATGTTTATAATTAAAAATCAACCCACTGTCCTTTAATACATTGTAATTTTACGAAAACTCTTCAATATTTATAAAAATCCCCCCTCCTCTGATATATTGTAATCAAACCAACGTAATTTTACGAAAACCCCCTAATGTTTAAAAAAATTAACCCATGACACTTTAATACGTTGTAATTTTGCGAAAACCCTCTAATATTTATGAAAATAAACCATCCCTCCTTTAATACATTGTATTTTTTTCTATACTATAAAGATCCAAAACTTTAAAAACGATCCACTAGTCATTGAAACACTACCCCTGCTAGCGACCCCACCTGCTATGCAATCTTATTTTCTGTTAAACGTGCGTGCCACACGTGCGTTTTTCCTAGTTACTATAAAGTTGTTAGAAAATCTTCAAAAATTGTAGAAATTACTAGAAAATCCTAGAAAATACTAGAACTTATTAGAAAATCCTAGAAAATAAATGATTGCTTATATATTTGTCTACTTATTTATAATTGATTATATGTTTGTTTTGTTTATTTTAAAACACTAGAATTCATAGCAAATCAGGGGTATTACTATTAAGTTGTTAGAAAATCATAGAAAATTATAGAAATTACTAGAAAATCATAGAAAATAGTAGAACTTATTAGAGAATCCTAGAAAATTTATGATTGCTTATATTTTGTTTACTTATTTATAATTGATTATATATTAAAGCACTAGAAAATTATAGGTGCTAATATAAAATTGTTACAAAATTTTAGAAAATAGTTGGAATTTCTAGAAAATAGCAGAAATTACTAGAAAATTCTATTAAATAGTAAGAATTTCTAGAAAATAGCATAAATTATTAGAAAATACTAGAAAATAGTAGGAATTACTAGAGAATAGCAGAAAGTACTAGAAAATCATAGAAAATAGTAGAACTTCTAGAAATCCTTGAAAGTTTATATTTTCTTACATATTTGTTTATTCACGTTGTTGTAGTGTAAAGGAAGCTATGGATCCCGACGACGAGCAACTTATGCAAGACATAATTTGTGGATTAACACACGAGCCAGAAGATGATGCACTAGAGGATTATGGAATCGAGTATCTAAACTTACATCCTGAGGATGTTAATATTTTGCAAGAAGAAGATATTGCTTAGGAAGATGATGCACCCAAGGTATACGAAATTCGTCCATGTCTACATCATTTGAATTATATATAATTATCAACATGCATTGATATATCTATACTAAAAGGATCCTAGAGAATTGAAAACACTTTTACCTAAAAATACCCCCACCACCACCCTCACACAGAGGACCCACGTGTCGGGCTTGGGGAGGAGGGAAAAACTATAAAGCATCAAAACTTTTGCATGTTCCAGGCTCTTTTAGTTGTTTCCCCGCTCAACTTTTTTCACCCAAAAAAGGACCCACCTAAATATACCAACATTTGTACCCACGTCTATCCCGTATTGCTAATAGACAATAAATCGGAGAAGCTCCCGATCAGTCCGTGCCTCCATCACCCCCAAGGCCTCCTACCTATTGTTCAGGTAAATGGCCAGCAGCTGAAGCTGCTCATCCCGGCGATGCACCTCGTCCTCCCACGAGGTCACATCGCGGCCCGACAAGGCGGCCCCGATCACGGCCGACGCATGCAACATTCCATGTACTTAGGTTTTATTTCTAATAAAGTTCCACGAGTTTTGGTGAGTGACACTTGTGCAGGTACAACTACAACAAATACGACGCTATTGGGGCCGAAATGACCGAATCGGCCGAACGACTCCGTTCGGCCGGATATCCCCCTTAGCCGAACACAATGAGAAGCACAACCGGAGGCCGTCCAAGTCAGCGATGACCAAGAGACGACCGATCACGACACTTGGACTACTGCCACGTCACTTCTGGGCCCACACAACACGAAGAACATCACCAGGAGCCAGCCCATGGGGTCCAGGAGCTAGAGGCGGTGCAGGGGAGCGGGCCTGGTCTTCCAGCCCAGTTCGGCCAAACTACAGGGTTCGGCCGAACCGCCCCCACTGCTCCAAACCGACCCCAAGGTGCAATCCTGGCCCTTAGTGGCCAAGGCGGTGCATCCCTCGGTTCGTCCAAACCTGGGAGTTCGGCCGAACCGAGGAATTCGGCCGAACCGCCTCCCTGCCGCCTCTGGTTGCCTTGGCGGTTACCCTGCCTACAACCGCCATCAACTGCTATAAATGCAGTGGTCCAAGCCCCGGTTTCACACACACCAAGCCAAGGAGCTCATTTCCACTTTCATTCTAGTAGTTACCCATGTCTATGTTATGTTTGATTTATTTTATTTTCTTGTATTTTGTCAGGGAGAGGAATGAAGAGAAAGATGCAGGGAACTACCATTATCAGAGAAGCGGACGAAGATGGCACACCGAGGCCCGATAGTGTTAAGGCAACTGTTGGCGGTCGTTACAACCCAAATCCGACCACCAATACTCGGGAATAAATGAGGTTTCATGCAACATTACATGTACTTAGGTTTTATTTCTAATAAAGTTCCACGAGTTTTGGTGAGTGTCACTTGTACAGGTACAACTACGACAAATACGCGCTATTGGGGCCGAAAATGACCGAATCGGCCGAACGACTCCGTTCGGCCGATTACCCCCCTTCCTTTTGCAAGATTCTGAGTTATCAATATAGTTATCTTTATCACTTTGCCTTTGTCATTTATATCTTGCTTCTACTTTATTCTAGTCACAAATATATCTTGTTTAGACTATAGTCAGTTATAGTTCTAGTGCTTGTAGTCTTATTTAAGTCTTTGTCTTGGCTGGTTCTTCGATCTTGCTTGATACTGGAGGTGAACTGTAACCAAGAGTATTGACAAGGTTGCTTGCTCTTCCTAGCAGAGTAAGTAGTGCTACAGCGGTGATTCTGTGCGCTTGCAGAATATTTCTATATTTTACTAAGCCACATCATGTCTAAGGTATTATTTAAGAAATTATGCTACCCTACTTTGTCACCATATAAATTACGATACCTCGGGATACTCCCAGGTGAAGTGCTACAGCGGTGATTTTGTGCGCTTGCAGAATATTTCTATATTTTACTAAGCCACATCATGTCTAAGGTATTATTTAAGAAATTATGCTACCCTACTTTGTCACCATATAAATTACGATACCTCGGGATACTCCCAGGTGAAGTGCTACAGCGGTGATTTTGTGCGCTTGCAGAATATTTCATATATTTTACTAGCCATAAGGAAAACCACTGAAACACTCCTTACCCCAATACCAGGATTCTCAATTCTGATATTGGATCGTAAGAAGTGCCAACAAGAATTTCTGGCGCCGTTGCCGGGGAAGCATTTGACTAGATTACTTTTGAATTCTTATCTTGAGCTATCTTAGTTGAGTACCGCTACTCAAGCGGGTTTATCCTTGCTCTATTTGTTGGTCTTTGTGGAACAGAGTTGTGCATGACTGGTTTCCAGCAACCGTCAAACTTCCAAGAAAATCCTGAGTCACTTGTGAGGAAAGTATGACCCCGTGTTGTACCTCCTCAGAAGCAACTCATTGGGACGAGCCCAGTCTTTCCCATTGTCACCAGGCTACATCGAGGATGGCCGCCAAGATGACCCGTGAGTTCTCTGCTCCTTCGAGCGAGAACGTACGTGTCGGACCAGCTCCGCCAGTCGGAGATGGCAACTTCGAGCTCAAGCCAGCCCTCATCAACATGATACAGGCTAGCCCGGTTCAGGCTAGCCCGTTCTGCGGCAAGCCACATGAAGATGCCAATGCCCATCTCCAGCATTTCCTGTAAATCTGCAACACCTTCACCATCCGCAGAGTAAGTATCGATGTCATTCGCCTTTGTTTATTTCCATTCTCATTACTAGGCAAGGCGAAACAATGGTTTTATGCTAACCGCGAAGCAATAGATACCTGGGATAAATGACTAGCGCTTTCTTGCTAAAATTCTTTCCGGTTGGGAAAACCAACGCCCTCCGAAACAAAATCGCTAGTTTCCAGCAGTTAAAAGATGAAACAGTCCCGGAGGCATGGGATCGCCTCCAGGACTATATT
>OAMR01000606.1:126764-154976 GCA_900205405.1 Echinochloa crus-galli
AGACGTCAATTACTGTCTCTTATACACATCTAGATGTGTATAAGAGACAGCTTCCGGAGCCGGTCAGTGCACCGCCGGTCCCGCTCCCTCTCCCCGTTCCGCACCCACTGGCTCTCGCCGTCGTCGTCGCCTGCTCCGGCGGCGAGCTCCGGCGAGCCAGCGGCTGCGGAGGTGGCCCCATCGGCGTCCCGGTCGTCGTCGTCCTCCTCGACGGCGTCCTCCGCGTCGTCCTCTTCTTCGAGAAGCTACCGCAGGTGGGGGTTCTTCAAGGACCTCCTCCTCCACCGGAGCAAGTCCGACAGCGGAAAGCACCCACCTTTACCCTCGAATCCGTCGCCTCCGCCTCCGCCGCCGGCGCCCAAGAGGAACCCCTCCCCGGCGGCGCCGCGAGGCGGCGGGAGGGCGATGAGGTCGGCGCACGCGCGGCTGTACGAGGCCCGGCGCGCGGAGGCGGAGGAGATGCGGCGGCGCACGTTCCTGCCGTACCAGCAGGGGCTCCTCTTCGGCTGCCTCGGGCTCGGCTCCCGTGGCTACGGCGCCATGCACGGCCTCGCCGCCGCCGCCGCGGCCGGCAAGTCCAGACCGTGACGCACGCCGGCAACACTCCATGAACGCCCTCTCCTCTTCCTCCTTGAGCTGCCATTCTTGGGGCTCCACTGTTCACGGCTTAGCTTAGTGTTAAGTAGTGTAATGGCAAGCGAGTGAGTAGCTGGAAGAAAAACGCGGTTGACTTTTTTTTTTGTATAGAAAAGGGATCAGGTCAGGTGGCTGTCTGATCTTTGTTTGTAGTGATCTTATGGTGATGTTATGTAAGTGTTGACTGCTGGAAAAGTTGGTCTTTTGATGGTGATTCTTGTGCTGGAGTTCTTTGGTTGAGTGTTCATTTTGGTGACACGGCAAGGGGAGGAACTGAAAGTTGCTCTTTTTTTAATGTGGGTTTAGTTTGAAATTAACCTTTTTCTCTGTCAGTGTTTTATATATTTTTTTGATTTTCACTTTGTGTTTTTTAATGTAAAGTAGGGGCCAATTTTCTTTTCCAAGACTGTTACTCAATTCCATGCCATTTCTTTTGCCAATGTAGAAGCTGATGTTCAGCTATAGCAATAGCTAAGGTGGTGTTTAGATGTTAGAATTGGGTGGTTGAATTTGAGAGTAAGAAGTCACTTTGTAATCATTGCGTTACTGTAGCATTTCGTTTGTACGTGAAAAAATTGTTCAAAATTGATTAATTAGGCTCAAAATGTTCGTCTCGCAGAGTATAACAAAACTGTGCAATTAGTTTTTGATTTCATCTGCATTTAGTACTCTATGCATGTTATGACATTTTGATATGATGGAGAATCTTCTTTTTGCATAGTGTATTTGGGAGTAACTTTTGGGAACTAAACGGGGCCTAAGAGAATCCATTTCTTGGTTTGGAAAACCGATAATTTTAGTAGTGATGGGGATTAACAGTAAGACCTTGTTTAGTTCTCCGTCAAATCATCAAACTTTTAAAAATTCTCTCTCCAAACTTTACTATTCACTATCACATCAAATCTCTCTCCTTATGTATGGAGTACTAAACGTGGGTAAATAAAAAAACTAGTTGTCTAGTTTTGATGTACACGACAAGACGAATTTTTTGAGCCATAGTTAGGTTATGGTAGGACAATGTTTACCACAAATAAATAAAAAGTGTTACAGTGTCCGATGTGATTTTTTCACTCACTTTTCACCTTTTCTCAGGAAAAACACTCCCTAAGGAACCAACAAGAATCTGGTGTTAGGATACTCTGTTTCCTCATGTCACTGCATCCTTCTGTTCGCTGTAGTTGATTCACACACATGAGATGATGAATGAGGCACACATCTGTTGGTTGGTGAGCCGAGTCTCTCCAAAAACTGACATCTTCCAGCACGTTCCAGCCTAATTACAAGCAGTGCACTAATGTTGCCGCTAACAACTCCTGCATTGTAGGACAAGGCCAGCTGAGACACGACAGTTCTTTTAGATCCTGCTGCTCTTGGGTTTGGTAACTTCCAAGACACAATGATAGCACTGTTTGAGTAATTCAAGAAGGTTGCTTTCCTCCACAAAACAGTTCTTTGTTCTTGTGAGTATTTTAGGGCCCTGTTTAGTTCCCTTTAAAAGGTAAAATTCCCTCAAACTTTCTCTCTCCAGACTTCACTATTCACTATCACATCAAATCTCTCTTCTCATGCATGTAGCACTAAACGTAGGTAAATAAAAAAACTAATTGTATAGTTTTGATGTACACGACGAGACGAATCTTTTGAGCCTAGTTAGGTCATGGTAGGATAATGTTTACCACAAACAAACGAAAAGTGCTACAGTACGCTACAGTGTTCGATGTGACATTTTCACTCAACTTCACTTTCACTTTTCGAGGAACTAAACACCGCCTAGCTGATATTACTGTCTAGCATCCACTGACAGAGAAGAGTTTCGTTCTTAGGAGTAACTGTTTCAGAGAAAGTAATGACGAGCTGCTTGCTTCTCCTCTCCTCACTTCAGCAAGGTGAAGGCTGTATTGCAGTTGCAGGATTGCCGATGGGGCTGGATCACTGTATGGCTTGTGTTGTTGGAGGATCTTTGGCAACCCAGCACCGAAGAATCTGGCAAAAGCCTGCAAGAGCTTTTTGGAGTAATGTAGCACGGAGAAAGTTGGTGAAAGCGATGAATGATCACTACTGATAGAAAGAGGGATGCTGTGCAGCGTGCACTGCAAAATGTAGTACTGGTAGATCTCCTTTTTTTTTTCCCTTGTGATTTTGCTCCGTTGTTTTCAGCATGAAAGATTTGGCAGGTGTAAGGCCAAACAGGGCTCCTGCACTCTGCGTGCAGAGAAGCAGAGAGCTGACTACTGTGCTGAACACAAAAAATGTAGTGGGCGTGGGGTATGAATGTGTGTTTTTATTACCAATATGTTTTTGGGAAAAGTCCATTTTATAACCTTCAACTGTCGCAACAGTCCGATTTTCAACTTTAAACTACAAAACCGGATAACAAAGACCATCCAACTGTCAAAACTGTGCAAATTTAGCCCTTAGGTGGTTTCGAAGGTGGTTTTATATTTTGTAAAAAAATAAAAATCCAATTATATCTAAAAAATTAAAACCAATTCATCTTAAATCAGAAAAATATGAAACCACTATCAAAAAATTTCTAAAAATGTAACATATCTATTATTACTCTATTTGAATCTTAATTACTAAAAAATAATAGGTATAACTATAAGCAACCAAATACCATGGACATAAAATAAATGGATCCGATTAACTGACAAATATAGTGACAATAGGTAGGTTTCATTTTTAAAAACTTTTGATACCACTTTTGTATTTTTTGACTTAAAATGAATTACTTATGAATTTTTAGTTTAAATTTGGATATTTTTAATTTTAACAAAATAGAAAACCACCTTCAAAACCACCTGAGGGCTAAATTTGCACGGTTTTGACAGTTGGATGGCCTTTGATATCCAGTTTTGTAGTTTAAGGTTGAAAATCAAACTGTTGTGATAATTGGAGGTTGTAAAATGAACTTTTTCCTATGTTTTTTCAATGTTCCAGTCTGATTCTTGTAGCTTGTGGGGGCAATCCGGTAAGGCATGCCACACCATGTCTGTCTGAAACAATTTTTTTTTCGAGAATACATATGAGAGTTGCGTATCTTTGTATTAAGAAGATGGAATTGTGAAAGTTTTACAACGCGGGCCACGAAGGCGCACGCTCACACCACGGGTTACATGAGATGTACTAAGACGACAACCAAATTTGGCGAGGACAGTAAATTGAAGTGCTCACGCCCTGCCTCTGCCCTACTGCTGTCTGTCTGAAACAACAACGATGCAGAGAGGATGAGAGGATGCCGGATCAGACGAACCGTATGGCAATGCTGCATGAAGCGTGAACAGATGTGCCGTTACTAGCGCTATGGGAGTACTTGCTATAGGTAGTGGTGCCACTTCACTGAAGCTAAAAAAAACATATAAAACTGTATATAATAATGAAGCCCTAAATCCTATAACGATAATCTTAAACCTCAAGTCCTCAACGGATAATCTAGTTTGGCTGTGTCAAGCTTGTCTTGTCACGATTACAAGATACAAGGATAGAATTTAGAAAAAAAAATTGTGTCTGGAGCACCTGCATTTTTTTATTATAACATCCAATTCTTGAGAAAGTGTTATACAAGGATCCTCTCTTTCACAAAAAAACAAGGAATTTCTTAAATGGATATTTTAAAGAATTCCAATGTTCACACGACCCACGCCAGATGTCTCATTGCTTTGTCATTCAAAATGTCACATCAGGAAGGAATTCATAAATTATGGGGGCACAGAACATGATCTCCAATGAGCAAGAACATTCCCGTTGTTTGCACCTTCAGACCACAGGGATCGGAGTGATTGATGCAGAATGGCCAACCAAATGATGATGCCTAGCTAGATGATTAGTTCATCCAATACCTAGTTGATGATACTTGTCTAGGTGTTTTTACCTGAAGACCGGTGCCCTTCTTTGACTGGGAAAGAAGCTGCCTGTCATTGAATTGCATGCTTTTCTATCATGATGATGAGTGTCTCACAGGAAGCTTAAAACTGCTCGGCCAGGTATTTGGTCACTTTAACAATTTTCCTCTCAGATTCTTAATCCAATTTTCAAGTCATGAGAGTGATCGCTTGATGTTTGCTTAAGCGATTGTTTTGCAGGAATTAGTTTCTGATGTGGTAAAGAAAAATACTACTGTATTATAAAAGGGAAATGATTGTAGAAAAAAATAAACCAAACCACCACTGACGTCTGTGAGGGTTTTTTTTTTAGATAACGGAACAAGGTTCCAGCCTCAACAATCCGAAGATTGCCTGCGGCCATGATACATCAGAACATCAGCACCTAGGCTGCAACAGTTTACAACCCATTCACCACTCCAAGCAGCAACTAGGCTGCACCAGCACCATCAAATGACCTTCCTAAACAGGGTTTTAGCCAAACAAAACATAAAACTCAGCACCACTGAGCCACTAGTTCCCAATACTTTGAAGAGCATTCCACCCCGACTTATAGAAGATTGCCAACGCCGCTGTCTCTAGCGTACGACAACCTTCCTTCAAAATGTTCCTTCCTTCCACCTTAGAGAGGATAGACCAGCTCCTGATCCAGAACGTCGCTCTAAACATCACCTGCAAAATAGACTTATATTGTGACTTTTGAAACACTAGTTCATTCCTACTGATCCACAAGGCCCAGCACAAAGCCGCCACACCGATCAGCACAAGGCTTCTTTGCTTGTTCGAAAAACTTCTAAGCCAAGGACCAAAAAGATGCTCTACATTCGCAGGTTTTGAAACTCCAAAAGTAAAACCAACAATCCCCCACATAAGCCTAGCCATGGGACACTCAAAGAATAAGTGCTGAATCGTTTCTTCCTCCGAACAAAAGCAACATTTAACACACCCCTTCCATTGTCTTTTAACTAGGTTATCCTTAGTTAACACTACCTTATTCTTAAGGTACCAGAGGAAGATCTTAATCTTCAAAGGTATCTTAGCTTTCCATGTCCAACAATTCAACAAGAGGGGTTCCGGGTGTCAAAACTAGGTTATTATACATATTTTTCACTGAGAAAATGTTGTTGGCCGTCCATATGAAGGAGTCGTTGCGAGTCTGTGAGGGTTTAGAAATCGTAAAAGAAACACGGCACTTATGATCTTATATATTAATCATATGGATTTCCGTGGACCCCAAATGCACAAAAGAAGAGTCAAGAATTGAGGCAAACCAAATGTGCTTGCAAACAAGAGTATCTTAAAGCTATAATTGAGTTTGACGACAGCACACGGGAAGGGATCAGCAGTCTCTTTTTCTCTGTCGTAATGGGCCATTAGTAGGACATTCATGCAAGAATGTTAAGTAATCATCACAACAAGAATGTGGTGGATATGTGCACCTTATGTGTGTTTCTTTTATGTATTTTTTGTAATCGATCATTTGGCAGACCTTTCTACTTGTAGTATACATCAAAATATTAAGAATGCATGTAGACGATTGAAACTTTTGGAGCTCATAGTAAGTAACACAAAATACACTTGTATGTATTTGGCCTGCCTTCCTTTCTACATATAGGGAAAAACATCTGAAATAATTAATTTTGGTAAAAAAACCTTTGATTCACATATACTAAGTAAAATAAATATAGGTATCCGGCATTCTATACACAGGAAAATAAATGTTGTGTCAAGTGCCACAACAAATGCAGAATTTGATGTTGCTACCATAGTACCAAGCAGTGGGAAACTAAGAGCTGAAATCTATATATCAATTGTGAAGTGAAATTGTGGGTTGTAGGGTGTGATGTGTTCCCATTTTTGTACTTATTACGGGTGCAGGAATAGTGCCATAAAACAATGTGCGTGTGAAGTAGAGACATGCACGAATGATTACTGGCATTATTGTTTTCTAAGAAAAGAGTACTTGATACAATAGAACTTTTCCCGGAAAAATGTGTTGAGGATTGGTGGGATTGTTTTTAATAAAGCATATTAAACATTCTAACAAGAAAAAATGTGTTGCTTACTATATGTAGTTTGATGAGTCACCAGTATGTGGGCACAAGGACAATGGCAAATATGTATAATAATTCATGTAGGTAATTGAAACTTTTGATTCACATGGTAAACACACTAAATATAGTCATTCTTATAAAGTACCGTACCATAGATGCATAATGTTGCTACCATGCTACCAAGCAGAGGGTGAATAACATCTGAAACTAATTAAATGTGAAATGGATTTGTGGGTTGTATAGCTGGTGATGTGCGTTCCCATTTATGTAGTTACAGATGCAGCCATTAAAAAAATATGGGTGTAAGAGCATCTCCAGCAGCAAATGTAAATTTAGATACCTAAAATTTGTTTTACATATAGGAGAGAGAAGGTTTTTACAGATTTTTTGTGCTCTTCTCCAGCAGCATATCTAAAACTGGATACCTATAAATCTCTATTGAAATAACCTTAGATCCAAGGGGTTTATTATAAAAAAGCCCAGACACAAAAGAATACTAAAAAATTACATGCTTCCATAAGGGACCTTTTTGCAAAATCCCATGGGATCTTATCCCCTTCCTCGGTCCTTCCCTGTGCGTCGCGAGCCGCTCTAGTTGGAGGCGTTGCGCGGTGGCCGTCGCGAGCCGCTCTTGTTGGACGGCTTCCCAGGGCCAGGTGCGGCAGACAGAGCTCGTCCGCTCCGTGGACGGGCGGCGCGCGGGAGCCCGGCCGTGACCAAGCATCGGCGGTGGGGCTCCTCACCTCGCGGGGTGCAGGCAGCGGTCGAAGATGGCACGGTGAGATGAACACGGAAACTTCCTGCTGGTGACGGTTGGGCTCTCCCGCCTAGAGCACAGGATATAGCAATCCAAGACTTGGATCGGTATATTTGCATATAGGAGAGAGAAATTTAGGTCATAGCCTAAAAATTTTAGGTATAGCAATTCATATAGCAATGCTGCTGGAGCTGGTTTTTGATGAATTTTAGGTATTATGGTAGTTTTTAGGTATAGCAATCCATTTTAGATATGCTGCTGGAGATGCTCTAAGTCCATACTAAAAGGATCCTAAAGAATTGAAAACGATTTCCAACAAAAAACCCACCCCCACCCCCTCACAGGGGACCCACCTGTCGGGTTTTGGAGAGGGATGGAGAACAAGAAACACAAGAAAACAAGATAAAATTGGATGTTCCAGGCACTTTTAGTTCATTCTCCGCAAAACTTTTTTCACCCAACGTCCCGCGCGTACCCACCTCCGGCTAGGTGGGCCCCTACCTCCCCACACGTGCACACAATTATCCCGTATTGCTAATAGACAAAAGATTGGAGAGTTTTTCTCCATATAAATAAAGACCAACTAACTCGAAAAATAATATGCCTCTAGATTTAAGAATAGCTAAAGCTCTATATACACACGTGCGTGCGCACGTGCAACCAGCTAGAAAACATCTTTACATGTTATATTTAATAATTTATTTTATATTTATATTTATATATTTATACATATGCGTGCGCACATGTGCCTTTGCTAGTATATACAAATGATTGGTCTTATTGTTTTTGACACCACATAAAAAATTCCAAGTATACTAAACATTCCAAGCGAAAAACGTGTTGCACACTGTAATGTGTGTGGTTTGAGGAGCAACCGCTAGGCGCAAGGATGGGGTCAGATATTAAGGACACAAGTTGAAAGGGTAATGTATTCAAATACACAAGATCCGTCAAGAAAGGAAAGCAGACACGAGCATGCATCTTCTATGAATTATACTCGGAGTTACACTCTTCTAATGGAAGCACAAATAGCCACAGCCCACAGATGAAAAGAAAATGTTTAATTATATTTACCAGCCAATTGCTGGTTCATATAGTCATAATGATATTAACGACATCGTGCAGCAGATTAACTGAGCTGGGAAGTGAGTTTGATGTGCTAGGAAAAATGTGTAAAACACATATATTTCTGCAAATAGAAATGTGTACAACACAATGCCAAAGAGCTCATCTCTTAAACATGGACTATGCAGAGAAAATGTAGTTCTATCATGGATGAAGCATCGAGCCACAGTCAATGTCAGCAGTAACATCCCAAGCTTTCCTTCCCCTACCTCCACAATGGCATGCTCTGAATGTTGGGAGGGAGTTCAATGACAGAGAATTTCATGTCACGGGAGTCGAGTAAAGCAAATAGCCTATTGGAATGACAGATCAACAATCACGAACAGCCTGCCAGAATGTATGGATCAACAATCCAGTAGAGCCAATCCAAAACATAAACCACACAAAGAGCTCGAGTTATGGTATGTGATGCCTTGCGATTGCCACTTCTTGTTGCCCGACCAGACAACAAAGGCCAGACCATGACCTTGGGGGAATTTTGGTGTACCGGTGGCGCAAGGTGTCACAGACCATGAGGTCTTCAAGACAGTTGAAACGGTGATGCGCTGGGAGAGAACACATCGTGGTCATGGCAGATGCGCCACATCTAATAGGGGCCAGGGAGCAAGGAAAAAATGTGTAGAAAACACATTTCTTCAAAAGATGTATACACCACAATCCAAAAGAGCTCTGCCTGAAGCATAACCTATGCAGAGAACACGTTCTATCATGGATGAAGCAGGACCACAGTTAGGCATGGTCAGCCATAACATGTCGGAGTCATGGGACTGTTATGTAGTATATATGGTAGCAAATGTTGTTGGCACAATTGAAGGTTTTATATGTCAGACTTTAGCAATGTCGCATAACAAATCTCCTTGGAGAATCACAACAGAAAGAAAACAATAACTAATTATTAGGGATCACAATTTCTTCTCTCTGCACTTTACCATCCACAACACTCCCAGTGGTGTAAAACAGTAATGTAACAAAGCATATAAGCCAAACAATCAGTTGTGATCCACTAACAGACTTAGACAAACAGAAGTTCAATGAGAGCAATGCAGTGGACACAGGCTTTCATGGGTCATCCGTTATCAATGCTAACCAAAAGGCTGAAATTCCAGCAAGAATTTTTTTTTGGGTGCAAACAGGAAATACCAGGCAACTTTTGCAGCAGCTAGCTTGGTAAGAATTATGGCGGGCAAATGATTAAAGCCAATTATCACGTTGGTGAGTCTTCAGAATTCTGAGGAACCTCCACAAACCATGAGGATAGATGTAAGAGCACAAAACAGGGTGAAAGGGCAAACAGGAGGAATACTATCTCTGGGGCACGTGAACTAGCTATTAATTTTGTATTGAGATGAAATTAGAAATCTACATACAGATGTAGTAGAAATGATTTTAACTCAGTCCATTTCTTTCCAAAAAACGCAGGGACAATTCTCTACCCTGCTATTCATGTGCTAGCTACATGCTACAGCCTACATAATTAATAACTAAAAGTAAAATGGGTAAATGGCACAAACGAAGAGTATTGGAGGCCGGGTAAGTTTAGCAAACACGGTCATTTTATTATACATTAAAAAACATGTCCACATATGTTATTAATGCCAAATTCATTCATAAGCTTTTACAGAAAGCAGACCAAGTAAAAGTACATATAGACGGATAAACAAGAGCAATGAAGGATTTTATCAAACATATTTTTTTTCACACATTTTAAAGAAACATGCCCATATGTGTTATTAATGTCGAATTCATCCATAAACTTTCACAGAAAGCATACCAAGTAAAAGTACATATAGACGAACATAGGGAATATAAATTTATAAGCAATTAAACTCTTTCCAAATTTGTCTACAAGAATACAAGGGTAGGATCAAATGTGAAATTATTCTAATTTACTTTAGAAAACAAGTCACAGGAGGTAAAAAATTGTCAAGCAAGGATATGCTAATGATCCAATTATCCAAAAGTGCCAGCTTTGTTAGAACATGATACCTTTTATAGAAACAATGAAAATATTCACAAGAACAACTAGTTTGACACAAAATGATACAGAATTTCCCTAATACTTTGGCTACCTTCCAAAGATGAAACATATGACAATACAAAGCTAATCCATACTAACAATGGTGGATATGAGATAATTTGGGTATACCAGCAGTAAGTGTGCTTTGTGAACAACTAGGATGAAAGAGCAAACCAACACCATAAACAAATTCTTAATAGCTGAAGAACCAAGCAACACAGTTTTTACCATTTCATCATATACTTGGCAGTGCCAACGGTGGTGGAAAGCTTGCATAAAGATGAGCTAAGAACACTCCCACACCAGATGTGCAGAGCCTCTCGAGAAGCCATGTCTTGATGTCCAATACAAAATACTGTCCAGGAGTCGGTGAATTATCACGGAATTCGCGAAGTGCTAGTAGAGATAAGTAACCCTCCCCTGTGCCCATATTAAACCAACTATAGCTGAGCCCATCACAGTCTTTGGGCAAAGGAATCATCCTGTCATGCTGCCACTCTTGAGCACCAGCACCACTGCTTCGCCAAATCTTGCAAAAGAGATGTACTGACTCATCTCTAAAAGTTAACAGCCCAAGCTTGCCTTCCCCTACCTCCACAACGGCAAGCCCAAAACCGTAATCATTGCGCGGAAATTTGAGGATTGAAAATTTCATCTCACGCGTGTCGAGCACCGTCGAAGAGCCCATCGGACTGATCGGATCAACAAGCCAGTAGACACAGCCATGCGCGTAGTAGACATGGTACCTAAAAGATGCATCAAGCAAAAAGCCCGATGCATCAATCAAAGAGCCCGATGCATGATATGTGACTCCTCGCCACTTGTTGCTGCCCGAAGAGAAGACCAAGGCCATGAACTTGTTCTCGGACTGCAGAGCG
Organism: Echinochloa crus-galli; assembly: GCA_900205405.1. Taxonomy (NCBI): domain Eukaryota; kingdom Viridiplantae; phylum Streptophyta; class Magnoliopsida; order Poales; family Poaceae; genus Echinochloa; species Echinochloa crus-galli. The sequence continues at coordinate 138,113 of OAMR01000606.1, forward strand.
TAGATCACTCTGAACGATGATTCTTCGTCTTCGTCTTCCTCGCCGGCTGGAGCTAGAAAGAGTTTCGAAACACCAGTGACAGGCCGTGGGATAGATCCCGCTAGGTCGCCGGGGATGGGAGGGATCCTGACGTAGCGGCGGTGCAAGGGGTCACATACCACAAGATCCTCCTCCTCCAAGGCGGTGGCGGTTGCGGTGGCGATGCGGCGGGAGAGGAGGACGCGCCCATCGCGGGCGTGGCAGAGCCGCCAGGTGGATTGGGGTGCGGGGAGGAAGGAGAAGGTGAAGTCGGCGGCATGCGCGAGCGCGCGGGCGGCCGGCGCGGAGCGGTGGGGCGGCTCGACGCGGAGGAATCGTCCGTGCCCGCCGGGTCCGAGGAATCCGAGGACGGGCGGCGGGTGGAGGGAGCGGAAGCGGCGGAGGAAGCTGCGCGAGGAGACGAGGCGGTGGAAGGAGGAGCAGGCGGCGGAGGCGCGGGCGAGGTCGGCCGCGGAGTCGACGCGCAGGAGGATCTCCTCCACCAGCTCTTCGGGGAGGGCCGGCGGCGCCGCCGCCCTCGAGCTCGAGGCCATGGCGCTGTCGGTGGGAGAGGCGGGGGGACTCTTCAGGACGGGAAGACGGTGCCGTGGAGGTGGGCCAGTCTCCCTCTCATAGACGGGCTGGGTTGTATTATGTTACGTTTGGGCCGAGGCATTCGAAAGGGGTGAGGCCTAGCCCATGTTGGGACTTGGACCGGGCTACTTTTGTTTACCAGGCTAAGGTTTGACGTTCTGGTGGCCCTAAAGTAAGCACAAGAGCTTTTGGGCCGGGTCGGAAAGAGCTTTTTACAAGAACGAGTCCCCCTTGAGAATCACAACAGAAAGAAAAGGATAGACAATCACAAGGGTCAAGGGTTCATAATAATTTGTTTCTCGGTGAAGGGTGCACTCGTTTGCCATCCACAAAGCTCCATGTGATGTTTGCAAGGCACCCCATAACAGAAACTAAGACGATTAATCAGTTGCAATCCACTGCCATATTTTGGGAAACAAAAATTCACAAGCATAAAAGCAGCCCTTCAGGGTTCATCCACTTTCAGTGCATTCTTTTTTTTAAAGACAAAGTGGACTAGGTGACTTAAAACCAACTTAACTGAGAGGTGAGGGTTCCAACAACAACTGAACTAGTTTTCCATATGGTTTCATTGCTACAAGCAGGAAATACCACGCAGTTGTTGCAGCAGCAAACTTGGCTGGAATTTTGGCAGGTGTTATTACAACAGATCACATGATTCTCACATACAGAGGCAAACTAAACAAACCATCCGTTGTCTTTTAGGGTTTAACAAACATGATTCGTAGAAGCCAATTGTGTAACCATCCGTTGTCTTCTTCAGAATTGTTCCGGCTGGGGAACCTCCACGAACCATCAGTACAGTACAAGCACAAATCAGGGCAAAAGGGCAAACCGGAGGAATAAGACTGCAGAAACTGAACTCTACATAACAGCTGATCGCACTACAGAGAAATGTCACAAACGCCAGTATCTGCTGGTGCCTTGCAAAATGTTGTTATGGCAGCAAAAACATGCTGCCAGCTATGCAGCAGCGCCACCTTGAGAAGTCAAATTAAGATACCTACCAAAGATTACAGTGTTAGAATAATCAAGAGAGATTCAAGCAAAGTTAGCAGTGATAGGCCAACATGAAGTCACTATCTGCTCGTGCATGAGAAACAAGCTATTCATTCTGTGTGGAGACGCAAATTTGAATCTACAAACAAAGATAGAGAGGAATGACTTTGACTCGGGTGCATTTCTTTCCAATGAAAACAGGGACAAATTTGATTGCCCCTGCCCCAGCTTTTAGGATTCGGTGCTATCTATAGCTTAAAAAACAAAATTAGTAAAAGTCAGGATTATTGCACAAATAAAACATAATGAAGTACTGATAGGTTTATCAAACATGGTAGTTTTTATAGATTTTAAACATTCCACATATGTTAATACTGTCAATTTCATCTGAAAGCTTTCACAGAAAGCAGAACAAGCAAAAGCACATACAGATGGACATTGAGCACGTGCAAGTTTACACAATTAAATTCTTCACTGATTTATTTATAGATATGTATGATCAAATGCTAAGTTATTCTCATTCACTTTATAAACAAGCTACAGGGGATACACTATTGTCATTAAGGATATGCCAAAGACCTAAAAGTGGAAAACTTATTAGAACACGATAACTTTATATGTTAAGATATTGATTAGAACAAATAGTTTGTCGCAAAAGGCTACATAATTTCCCCCAACTTCATCCCATACTTTAGCTAGCGACCAAGAAATACATGAAAGTATTAAATTAATCCATAACCATGAAATGCAAGGAGAAAGAGGTGCATGGTCAAACAGTTGATGTGAGATAATTTAGTGATGCCAGCAGCAAGATAACCATGGTAACAAGTAGAATGATGGAGCAACCCAACAGCATAAACTAATCCCAATGTCTAAATAAACAAGGAAGACGGTTCTTACCATTTCATAAACTTGGCGGTGCAAGCGGTGGTGGTAAGCTCGCATAAAGGTGGTGAATACATTCATTCACCGTACAGAGTCTCTCGAAAAGAAATGTCTTTAGGTCCAATGCAAAATACTGAAAATGCAACGGGAGCTCATAGTTGTCTTGCTGAAGCGCCATTAAACTTAAGTAGCCCTCTGTTGCACCCATAATGTACCAATTATAGTTGATCCCATCAGAGTCTTTGGGCAAATGAATAATCTTGTAATGCTGCCACTCTTCTGCACCAACACCATTGTTTTGCCAAACCTTGCAAGAGAGGTCTATTGTGCCCTCACCAAAAGTTAGCAACCCAAGCCTGCCTTCCCCTGCATCCACAATGGCACGGTCTGCCCCTTTATCGTTGGGAGGGAGGTCGATGATGGAGAATTTCATCCCACGTGTGTCAAACATGAGCGCATATCTTGTTAAAGTATCCAACCAGAACAAACAGTCATGCGCATAGCAGCAGAAGTATATAAGAGACCTCAAACTGTGGTGGTGCGTGGCGACTTGCCACTTCTGGTTAACCGAAGAGAAAACGAAGGCCATGAGCTTGTTTGCAAACGGCACACTGCATATTACTCTGAATGACGATACCTCCTCATCCATCAGGCCATGATCTCGGGACGACAGACTTCTATTAAAACAAACTATGTTTTCAGAGTATATAGTACAATAGCATTTGGAGAACAAGTCTTATAAAAAACATATAGCTCGCTGCATGTCGGCGGGGTATGCATGTGTTCCGCTATTTATTCATATACATACTACGTACTTGATACAAGGATCGAGACGGCAAAATTTCTTTCTACCATCGCTGGTAGCTACCTTCACCCATGCATATCCGTGTTGATTTTTGGCTCGATCGGGGACGATATGATGTGCGCAGGGTGAGCTTCGTACGTGCAGGTTACGCATTATTGCGCGTGATGTGATGCACGACATCGAGTGTGAGGGTTTGATAGGCCTGCTCGATATCGTTTGCATGCCCGGCTATCCGTTTGGCTTGCTGTCTCCAGAAGCTGTTGCTTATCAGGGCCGCCGGAGTGCCGCAGTGGAGTGGTTGGGGCTCCCTGATGGTGTTGAGCGCGCCTCTGAGGTTGTCCCGGAGCTTGGTCACCAGCCGCGTCGTTTCCCGATCCTGCATCAGCAGGGGAGACTGCAGGTGGGGCAGGAGGTTGATCACCTTCTGCGCGAGTCGGGCCACACGCTGAACCTCCTGCTTGTTATGGCTTACCTCCTTCGCCTCCTCCATGATTGCATTCGCCAAGTAGGCAACTTGCGTGGCGTCCTGGTTTGGGCCCGATGACGCGCTCTCTTCGTCCTTGTCTGGTCCCGTGCTTAGTTGCTCTCTTATCAATTTCAGCCTCTTCTTCTTCTCCGGTGGCATATTATCACTATGCGGCAATTCGTTAATAGATCTCTCCAGTTCCGCCCTTTTCCCCTGAAAAATCAAACCACCAATTCGTTCATTCCACCATTCCGAATGAATTAATTAATCTAGCAACCTAAAAATCAACGAGTTCGTAAAATTGAATAGGCAAATTAACCAACCTTTGGCAGGCTCCTGCAAGCGCCACCTTCAATTAGCGCGTCGAGCGTGGGCATGAAGATGCCGTCGTTGTAACCGATCAGTAACAGGGTATGGTTGGCCAAGTGGAAGCATTCCATGATGTGGTCGATCTGTTTATTCACGAAGGTGAACTCGTCCGGCACGACCGAGAACTTCCTTCAGGCTATCCAGCGTGCCTTTCGTCGCCGCTGGGTCCGGTCCGGCGTCCACTTTGCTTGCTCTAGACCGCGCAGGTTACGCGAGATCATCTGCACGCGAGCGAGTCTTAAGCCGGTTTTTAAATAATTTATTTTGGATGAACAGTTGATGACAAAATAGGTACAATAAATTAGTTACTTACCTGGCCTTCTCAGAACTCAAACTCTCCAAAGTGCTATGCTTTGATGACAAAATTATTCGCTTGCTTCTGGCGACCATACAACTATACAAGCACGGCCACATGCGGCTATTTGTACAGGCCCTGTTGGCAAAGACTTCAGTTGAGGTCTATCCTGAATTATTAGAAGGGATTTTTTTATTATTTTTGCTCTCAGAAGATTTCGTCAACATGGATCCCACAAGCCAAACGACCACTAGCAGGCTAGCAGCGACGGGCAGCGTATACTGACAACGATACCAGGGGCTAGTACATTTAAGACGTTTAATAAGGAAAATGTCGTAATTTCGACCGGTAAGAGCAAGTACAATAATAGACTATAGTTAAGTTAGTCATCATATTTGCTGATGAGAGAGATATTAGGGCGGTCACAGCCCGCTGATTAGGGTAGTTTTTGTAGCATTTAATAGGTTGTTACGTAAGCAGTTTGATGAGGTTGTATGAGAATTAATGATGTGAGAGATGGATATGGTTTCTCATATACGAAACTATGTCTACACGAGAACTAAGAAATGAACAAAGAGGATTGGGTGAAGAAAGAAAAGAGAAGAAAGATGATTAGTTGATATTTTATTTTGAATAAACTTTTTTTTGAGAGTGTAGTTTGTATAGTTTGTCTATATGACGTGGCAACTATAGAAACTATAAAGTAGAAAGTAGTGTCTGAGTTAGGATTGCTCCTGGAAGGCAAAAGCAGATTTTAAATAATTTATTTTGGATGGACAGTTGATGAAAAAGTAGGTACAATAAATCTTACCTGCCTTCTCAGAACTTAGGGCACGTACAACGGGCTGTCTGCTGCCGTGGACATGCAAAATTTTTTGCAGAAACCCCCCGCGGCGCTGGCTCCCAGGCACGGTCGTCGTCTAGTTCGTCTACGAGCCGGGCGCGTGGTCCGAGGACGGAGCATCGACATGGAGGCCGCTGTAGAAAGCGATGCAGGGAGACAACGGCGACTCGGATCCATTGCGCGACCCTCATCTTCTTCCTCGTCCAGCACCACACCGACCTCTGTTGCGACTTCGAGCCACCATTGCCGAGCTCCGGCTGCTGCCGTCGATCTCCCTCCACGCTCCACCTCGGCTCAAGATGAGGATGGGAATGGGTTCCTCTCGTCGCCCTCTCTCTCGTTTCCTCCTTTTCCCAGCCGCCCTCGTGCCCTGGAGCACTGGCGCCCCCTCTCCCGTCGCCACCCCCTCCGTTGGTGCTCTGTTCGTTCGTGCGAACAGAACCCACGGGAGGAGGAAGATGGTGGATTTGCAGGTATCCCCCTCTATTTTTCCTTTTCCAAATAAAGCCCTTCCACCTTTCAACACTTTTACAAAGAAAACCCTCCATTCTCTAATTCCTCCCAAATGAGACCTGCACCATCAAATCCACTCTATCAATCATAAATAAATATGGCTATAAAGTTAAAAGGCTCATGCAATTATTTGAATATATCATGTTTTCACTAATGTAAGTACTAAAATGACTATAAAGATCAAGTATGCACTAGATCACCATGATTTATGTGCCAAAGAATGAATTAAACATCCTGCAGACAGCCAAATGGAGAACCTATTGTACAAGCTGTCTGTTTAAGATATCTATTTATGTCAAAAAGACAGCTGCCGTCTACACTGTTGTACTTACCCTTAAAACTCTCGAAAGTGGCTTTGATGACAAAATTATTCGCTGGCTTCCGGCGACCATACAAGCACGGCCAGTACAGGCCCTGCTGGCAAAGGCTTCAGTTGAGGTCGTACTCTGAATTATCAGAAGAGATTATTATTATCTTTATTCTCAGAAGATTTAGTCAACCTGGAATCTACAAGCTAGACGACCACTAGTTGGCTAGCAGCGACAGGTCGCGTAGAATGACAACTGTACCCAGGCCCGGGCACGTGTGGCCTGTGCGACGGAACAGGGCCCTCAATTTCCAGGGGCTCATAAACTTTTTGCTATGTAATTTAGCCGGCCTAAAAATCTGCTACGTGTCCAGGAGTTTGTGGGCTGGCTCCATGCCCAAAAAAAAAATCCTGCAGAAGCCTAGGGGGCCGTGAGACGCGCAGTCTTCCTCCGCAGCAGGCTCTGTTTCTTTGTGACTCCGTCCATTTTTTTCCTACTCCCTCCGTTCCAAAATATAAGATCTTGGAGCATTCAAACTCAAAAAATAACAGGAAAGAAAAATGACCTCTATACTCCTCATTTTACACTATCCACCAACTCTCCACCTACCCACCAACCCCAAATAGTTTTATCCTATTCCTCCAGGATGTCACAACCCGGGTGCTGAAGCGTGCTGTAAGGCGAGAAGAGGAGAGACAGAGTAAGATTGTAGTAGAGGAATAGACCATGGGCCGTATGGGCTGTGTAATTGGGTCAAGGCCCATGTCGAGATACACCTATGGGCTGGTGAACTGTTGACAGGAGGGACAGATATAATCCCGAGTCCTGCAACCAAGGAGGACATGAATGAAATGAACAACAGAACTCATTCCCTGTCTCCTTTCCCTCCCTCGGCTGTCTTCTTCTTCTTCTCCAAGCTTTACTGTTCTTCCCCAAATCCTCCAATCTAGTTATCCAAATTCCGATTCGTTGCGTAGGAACGTAACAATTGGTAATCAGAGCCTTCTTCCCCACAAATCTCCCCACAATTTTTTGTGTGCCGATTGAATTTTTTCCGATTTGATTCGATTTCCCGGGTTGCTGCGTTCCACCGCCGTGCAACCGCTCCGGCAAGTTTCCATCCGAGCTTGCCGTCCTCTCCCCGCCCACCGACTTCCAGTCGGCGGCGGCCACCGCAAATCGACGGTTAGCCGTCCCGGCGCCGTCGACCACAAATCCATCGCGCCGCTTAGGGAGTAGTCGGGGAAATCGCACCTTCGATCTGGCTCCGCCGCGCCGGCCGAGCAAGTTCGACCTCCAAATGTCGACGAACATCGACGACCTCCAAATGTTGGTAGAAAACGTTTTCAATTCTCTAGGATTCTTTTAGTATAGATAGATTTCCAGGGAATTTAGTGTAGGAAAATTTTGTTTTCTAAACTAAAAAATAAGATAGGTGATAAAAATGTGTGTTGCTTGCATTTAGTGCCTTTGTGTGTGCAAAGTTTTCAAAAAAAACACGTTTAGGAGCCATTGGGAATTTTCCTGAGTTTTCTGGCATTTATTCCTATTTTCTCTAAAGAAAGTTCTAATTTTTGGAACAAGCTAAAATCCTTTTCGTGAGCTCCAAATACATTATTTGGGTTCCATATGTCCAAATCTATCTCTAGGAATTTTCCTAGGATTTTTGGAATTTTCGGAGTATTTTTCATGGTTTAAATATAAATTCTGGACTTATCTGGAATTATTTTATAACCAGGAAATGAAATATTCCGAGAATAAAAATCATCATATATCTTAGTGGACCAGCCTTGGCCAAAAGTTGACCCAATTTTAGCCCAAATCCATTCCATCACTTTATTGGATCAAATTTTAAAGCCCATCAATATTAAAATGGGAAGAACCACCTTTAATTCCATATTGCTAATGAACCTGGAGGTAACAGATTTTCTCCCTATATATACAAACCACCTCTTCTCTTAAAAAAGCCACCATACTCGTCTCGTCATCGTGCGGAGTACAAATCGGTCTGCAACAGTTTTCTCCTCAAGATTGATCTCCGGTCGTCTGCTTGCTTCTTTATCGCCGGCATTCACCAATTGCCGTAAGTAAGCTGTAGCATACCATCATACTCTTCGGTCTTCGTTTGTTCTGCTCGACGCTTACCTGTCCTCCTCGCATATCTTGTAGCATCTCGGACATGGAAGCCCTGCCGCCACGTCGCTCGCCCTGGAATTTTTACGAGTCGTGGTCTGCTGCACTACCATCCGATGAGGTCGTCGTCATTGCCGATGGTGAGAACCAGCCTTCACATGCACTCGTTCCTCTCCTCTCTACAATTTGCGCAGCCGGCAAAACGTGCTGCCTGTGGCCATGCCCTGCTGGCGTCAAGTCGTTGCTGAGCAGCCTCCTCCTGTCGATCTCCTTGTTACAGCTGTCGCTAGCCATTAGGAGCAAATCATAGCATCCAGAGCCAGGAAGTCCCAAGCATGATGAATGGAAGGTAAGAGATCGAGGCACGTACGTAAGGAGACAAAGGGGTGTTTAGTTGAGGTGAAAAGGTGAAAAGTGGAGTGAAAAGGTCACATCGGATACTGTAGCACTTTTCATTTGTTTGTGTTAAACATTGTCCTACCATTACCTAACTAGACTCAAAAGATTCGTCTCGTCGTGTACATCAAAACCATGCAACTAGTTTTTTTATTTACCCACGTTTAGTATTCCATACATGAGGAGAAAGATTTGATGTGATAGGTGAATAGTGAAGTTTGGAGAGAGAATTTTTCCCTTTTCAAAGGAAAAGGCCCTAAATTCAGGACATGGCGTAGTCTGCATGTCTGATCGCTAGCTTCATGTCATGACTCATGGGTGATCGCCGACAACACAGAGCCACCAAAAGGACTGCCCAGATCACCGAGTCAAGCATAATTTTTAGCGCCATGTCTATTACAGAAAGCAAGAAGGGATCATCCCAAAGATCAGGGCAGATGGGGCACTTGGGACTCAACCAAGATTAATTTCTAGCTGCATGTGCCACGCTACGGATCAATCAACTCGAAGTTAGCTGCAGTTCATGATCCTTTAAAGGTTGCACTTGGACCAGGCTCTCCTCCTTCCTCCTCTGTACAGCCTCCGCCGCCGGCCGGCCTACGAGACCGAGTACCGCCGGTTCCTCGACGACGCGCTGGACGACTTGGACTCGAGCGGCTTGGCCGACGACCGCGGGCTCTGCGAGCTCCCGGACGTGTCCGACGACCCCTTGCCGCCGACGGGGATGGCCTCCCCGGGGACCTTCCCGCCGCCGCCACCGCCGACCCACAGCCTGTCGAAGATCCTCCGCGACCGCGACGACAGCGACAACCGGCTGCTCTGGTTGGCCACGCTGCTGCTCCGCGCCACCAGGCGCCGGCCGTCGTCGCCCCCGCCCTGGTCGGGCGCCAGCTTCAGGCTCCCCAGCTGCTTCCTCAGGGCGCCGGGGGTCGGGGGCTCCGGCGGTGGGCGGCCCTCCTTCCAGCCGCCGTCCTCGTCCTCCTCTTCCTCCGCCAGGCGCGCCATGCACCGCGCCACGCTGCCGTTGGGCCCTGCCGCCGCCGACGCGGCGCCCGCGGCCCGGAGCTGCTCGAAGAAGAGGACCTGCACCACCACGCGGAGCGGCAGCCGGTCGTTCTGCGCCGCGTGGATGCATGCACCCTTGGAGAGCTTCTTCACGTCCATCAGGCTGCAGATCTTCCTCTTCTCCGTCTTGGGCAGGCTGGGATGCAGCTGAACATCCATCACAAGCAAACGATTTTAGGTGTGCAAAAGCAAAATGAACAAATGAGATGATCATGATAATGGCTTGAGAATGGTTAGGATTTCATTGGAATGCAAATGGTTGCTGTGAAACATACCTTCAGAAATATGTCGATAGCAGTGTACAATCCATCGTGTGTTGTTCTGGCAGATTCAGGCATGGAGGTCGCCAAATCCACGAAGCTTGAAACTGACAGATTTGGATCAGAGGCAACTTCAGCTAAGTACCTGTCGACCAGCTTGCACAGTGCTACCAAAGACTCATTGTCTACATTCGTCTCAAACATCTCCTGGTCAAGGTTGTTAAGGAAAATCCCATCTTCAGCTACTCCGGCATGCCTCATGTACCTACCAATGAGTGTCTGAACTAGCTGAATATCGTAAGTGGTCTGTGCCGGCGGCTTGGAAGGGATTAGAAGATCATTGACTGAAGCCTTGTGGAGCTGCAAGACAATCCTGTCCATGAGTTCTTTGGGATGTGATTTGTTAGCAAAATTAATACAATAATTTTCTCAATTTTCTAAATAAATTTTCCAAGGTTTATATAAGTTAACAGGTAATTTAGTACATGGAAATAGTTATTTTCTAAAGGCAAAATAAAGCAACATAGGTTTAATACTGAGTGCCTTGCATTAATGCCAGTTGCATTTAGTGGCTTAATGTGTGTAAAGTTTTAAAAAACACGTTTAGAAGCCTAATGGGAATTTTCCTGAGTTTTCTGGCATTTATTCCTATTTTCTCTAAAGAAAGTTCTAATTTTTGGAACAAGCTAAAATCCTTTTCGTGAGCTCCAAATACATTATTTGGGTTCCATATGTCCAAATCTATCTCTAGGAATTTTCCTAGGATTTTTGGAATTTTCGGAGTATTTTTCATGGTTTAAATATAAATTCTGGACTTATCTGGAATTATTTTATAACCAGGAAATGAAATATTCCGAGAATAAAAATCATCATATATCTTAGTGGACCAGCCTTGGCCAAAAGTTGACCCAATTTTAGCCCAAATCCATTCCATCACTTTATTGGATCAAATTTTAAAGCCCATCAATATTAAAATGGGAAGAACCACCTTTAATTCCATATTGCTAATGAACCTGGAGGTAACAGATTTTCTCCCTATATATACAAACCACCTCTTCTCTTAAAAAAGCCACCATACTCGTCTCGTCATCGTGCGGAGTACAAATCGGTCTGCAACAGTTTTCTCCTCAAGATTGATCTCCGGTCGTCTGCTTGCTTCTTTATCGCCGGCATTCACCAATTGCCGTAAGTAAGCTGTAGCATACCATCATACTCTTCGGTCTTCGTTTGTTCTGCTCGACGCTTACCTGTCCTCCTCGCATATCTTGTAGCATCTCGGACATGGAAGCCCTGCCGCCACGTCGCTCGCCCTGGAATTTTTACGAGTCGTGGTCTGCTGCACTACCATCCGATGAGGTCGTCGTCATTGCCGATGGTGAGAACCAGCCTTCACATGCACTCGTTCCTCTCCTCTCTACAATTTGCGCAGCCGGCAAAACGTGCTGCCTGTGGCCGTGCCCTGCTGGCCCATACGTCAAGTCGTTGCTGAGCAGCCTCCTCCTGTCGATCTCCTTGTTACAGCTGTCGCTAGCCATTAGGAGCAAATCATAGCATCCAGAGCCAGGAAGTCCCAAGCATGATGAATGGAAGGTAAGAGATCGAGGCACGTACGTAAGGAGACAAAGGGGTGTTTAGTTGAGGTGAAAAGGTGAAAAGTGGAGTGAAAAGGTCACATCGGATACTGTAGCACTTTTCATTTGTTTGTGTTAAACATTGTCCTACCATTACCTAACTAGACTCAAAAGATTCGTCTCGTCGTGTACATCAAAACCATGCAACTAGTTTTTTTATTTACCCACGTTTAGTATTCCATACATGAGGAGAGAGATTTGATGTGATGGGTGAATAATGAAGTTTGGAGAGAGAATTTGAGAAGTTGAAATGAACTAAACAGGGCCAAAGGTACAGAAGCAAGCAAACCTGCACCCATGCAAGTCGTCATCGTGAGGTCACGCCTATACATTAATTATTAGAACCTTTTTCCTTAGCACAATAATTAGATTGCTTGCCGTATATCTTTCCCATCCATTTGAACCCAGAAATCTTTTGGCCTTGACTATCTGAGATATATAGAATGATCATTTATTCCAAGCAATCCAATTCTTGTCCTTTGCGTAATTAATGCTTGTATTCCATCATGCTGGCAATATTCTTGTACAATATTTCCCAATGCCATTTTATTTCTAGATTCTTGAAATCTCTATATGTGGGATATGGGTACCCTAGGGCCCATCATGGAGGGCGACGACGGCCGGCCCAAAGAAGACCGAGTCCTAGTAGTATTAGACTACTACTAGGACTCCCCCTATTGTAAATAGTCTCATATGGAAAATACTCATACTGTAACCCTGCCTCCTGGATATATAAAGGAGGGCAGGGGTCCCTAGATGGGACATGGCGGAAATCATCGGAGATCATCCGAATACAGCAATACAAATACCACCGCCGGCACAGGACGTAGGGTATTATACCTCCGGGTAGCCCGAACCTGTCTAAATCAGTGCCTCCTGTGTACAATCAAGTCAGAAATGAAATAGTACACCCGCCTACAAATCAACCACTCGGGTACCCCCAGGTGGATTGCCGGTCCTACTAGTTCATCAATCGCCCCACCTACAAATCAACCACTCGGGTACCCCCAGGTGGATTGCCGGTCCTAAGGTCCGACAGTTGGCGCACCAGGTAGGGGTAGATTGGTGAGCTTTTTCGATTCAAAAATACCGTTGGCTTGATGGCAGATCAATCTCGCGTTCTTCCCCGCATGCGTGGAGGCGCTCCTTGAAGAAATATCAGATCCGATCTGAGAACCCGCCCGACCTACCCAATTTTCAAGACGCGGCGGCCAGATGCAAGCCGGATTGGCGTACCATAACCGCGTCGATCGTCAGATTACCGACCTGCGCCTGCGCGATCCGGTGCGGTCCAAGCAGACCATGGCCGTGGTTTAATCGCCGACTTGTGAGGCATGCATGCATGCGAGATCACATGCTGCATGCATCGATCAGGATGCACTTGTGCATGCATGCGATTCAAAAAAAAAAAGCGGCGTAGTTATTGGCAGGTTAAAGAAAATCATTGACGCTTCATGCGCTCCAACGATTGCGCCAGAAGTCTTCAAGTTTCTTGGTCCACCATGCGCATGCGCATCAGTTACCACTTCTACTACTCGGCTGAATCTATAATTAGTCAGGACACTTCTCGACTAATCGGCTTCATCGACAATCACCTCGTCGCACGACGACTACTTCAACTCGGCTACTAATCGAGCTAAGTATTTTATTTTATTTTATTCCTACGGTAAAAACAGATCATCATGTGCATATCTTTTTCTCCACGTCTATGAGACAACCGTCGACCTGCATTATTTAATTTACGGCAGCCATGTGCTCGCCCCTAACCAAACTGCTCATGCAAGCAAACTAACACGGCAAGTCCGACTCACTGTATCCAAAATCTAAACACGCGCGAAAGTACTCGGCCGGGACCCTACCTACGACCAAGCCTCCATGCAGAGCATCGTAGCTTGTAGGAGTGCTGCCTCCATGAGAGCTCCAGCCAGTTCTTCGCCTGAGTCCCTAGCGCTTGTCATGATCGCGGTGAAGTGATAGGGGTTGATAACTCAACTCAAACATAAAGCATGCTAAAAAGCAAATTCGAGTACTTATTACAAATAAGTTAACTATCGTTTCTCCAAAAAAGACTACCGTTTTTCTCCCTCTTCCTCACAGGTACTGTAACGTCCCGCCTCCTCCCTCTTCCTCACAGGTACTGTAACGTCCCGCCTCCTCGAGACCGGGCCCGCCTACGCCTGGCTGCTATATAGGACCGCAAGACTGCCCTCACAGACCAACACCCGTCTTTTCTGCGCACTTTGTCCTCACTCATGCGCACCCGGGAATGACTTCCCGGTCGGTCACCCATCGCTCCAAGCCAAGCACGTTTAACTTTGGAGTTTTTACGAGATGAGCTTCCGGAAAAGAAGTTGCAACTTGTTGGTATGAGTATTCTTATCAATCCTATTAAGCCCTGGGCTGTGACAATCTCACCCCCTTAGAAGACCGACGCCCTCGTCGGTCAACCCCAGGCCAGGAACGTCCCCTCCGGCCACGTCCATGAGCCCAGTGTCATCGCATGTGCCATGCTGTGTGACCACTCCGGGCCCACACCAGCCATGCGCACCATGCCTGCGCAACTGCGACCCATGCGCCCGTGAAACCGCGAGAGTCGGCTCTGATACCAATTGTAACGTCCCGCCTCCTTGAGGCCGGGCCCGCCTACGCCTGGCTGCTATATAGGACCGCAAGACTGCCCTCACAGACCAACACCCGTCTTTTCTGCGCACTTTGTCCTCACTAATGCGCACCCGGGAATGACTTCCCGGTCGGTCACCCATCGCTCCAAGCCAAGCACACTAACTTTGGAGTTTTTACGAGATGAGCTTCCGGAAAAGAAGTTGCAACTTGTTGGTATGAGTGTTCTTATCAATCCTATTAAGCCCTGGGCTGTGACAGGTACGACGACGTTTTTTTCGCGTCGCGCGGCTGACCTCGCATGCTCGGGGGCTGGCGCGCGCGGCGACTCGGCGTTTCCTTTCGTCGTGCGGCCGACCTCGCATGCTCGGGGGCTGGCGTGCGCGGCGACTCGGCGTTTTCCTCTCGTCGCACGGCCGACCTCACATGCTCGAGGGCTGGCGCGCGCGGCGACTCGGCGTTTTCCTTCGTCGTGCGGCCGACCTCGCATGCTCGGGGGCTGGCGCGCGCGGCGACTTGGCGTTCTCCTTCCGTCATTCGGCCGACCTCGCATGCTCGGGGGCTGGCACAGGCGACAACTCGGCGTCTCCTTCCGTCGCACTCGTGATCTTGTTCAGCTCATATCCTTAACATCTTAACTCTAAATTTAGCGATTCTTGTGCTCACATGACCTTAGAATCAAGCCCTATCCGTTAGTACGCTCTTTTAACGCTTTTCTTTTGATTGGTGTACTGTTCTTAGATGTATTTTGTTTGTTTGTTTAGCTACATGTTTGTGCTCGATGATTGTTGCGAGTAGACGATGCGTCATCTGAGAGATTCAAAGATCAAGAAATGAAGACTCTGAGCAGATATTGTTTGGAAAAAGGCGAGTGTATTATGTTCATGCATTGTTCTAATAATTATTAATTTCGCCATCCATGCTTGTGTCTTAATTTGATGGGTCCTATTTAAGGATATACCTAGCCACCATAATAATCATCCCTGAAAGGTGCTAATAAAATTTGACCTACTTAAAAATGCTTACTGCAGTATGTCAGCCAGCCTTTTGCCTTAGCCTTGCATATCATATTACATCTGCTGAGTACGTCATGTGCTCACACTTGCTACTTTCCAAATTATTTTTGTTCCATATAAATGGATGCTGCTCAGAAAGAAAAGGTGTTATGAAGATGTTGCTGAAGTCTAGACGTACGCAACCCCCAGTCGACTGCCTGTGAAGTTGGAGCCTTCGTTTCCAGGATACGGTAATTATGAAATTATATGCCCATGTTCATACTATCCCTTAATTGAAAGACCATATAATTTAATTGGAACATGCAGTGACCACCCAGGAAAACAGTGCAACCATGAGTACTATGTGGCTCTGGTCTTGGCTAATTAATTTGAGACTTTAGTGGATGGTAACCTTACCCGAAAGGGGCAAGAGGCGCGGCAGTTGACGGGGTATAGCTCAGTACTTAAAAATGCTTACTGCAGTATGTCAGCCAGCCTTTTGCCTTAGCCTTGCATGTCATATTACATTTGCTGAGTACGTCATGTGCTCACGCTTGCTACTTTCCAAATTATTTTTGTTCCATATAAATGGATGCTGCTCAGAAAGAAAAGGTGTTATGAATATGTTGCTGAAGTCTAGACGTACGCAACCCCCAGTCGACTGCCTGTGAAGTTGGAGCCTTCGTTTCCAGGATACGGCTGTATACTCGCGATTCGCATCCTCGCCAGTCATCGACCTCAACCTTGCTCCTGGTCAAACGGCGCGCCCATCTGCATCACCTTCGGAGCGGCCAAGTGGGCACCATGTGGGTGATGGGATCCTTGGATCTCCACCGTCTCACCAGGTGATAGGTACGTTTACTGGACCTCACCCTCGCACCTCAGAGTTGGCTCCATCTCACAGTCGCCACAACGAGCAACCCCCTGAACCCCCAGATCCCCGTCCCCGCTCAAGTTCGAAGCCTAAGATGGAATTCCCCAAATTCTCTGGTGACAATCCTAGGCTCTGGAAGGATAGATGTGAGCTGTTTTTTGAGGTCTTTGCTGTGAGCGAGGAGTTGAAGCCTAGATTTGCAGCCTTTAATTTTGAGGGTGTGGCTTTGGCCTGGCTCCACACCTATGAGCTCAAGGGGAGGGTGAAGACTTGGGAAGAGCTTCACACTGCTGTTTGTGAACATTTTGATCATGATCAGTATCAAATCCATCTTAGGCACCTCGATAATCTCAAACAAATTGGTTCTGTCACTAATTACGAGATGAGCTTCAGGAAAAGAAGTTGCAACTTGTTAGTATGAGTGTTCTTATCAATCCTATTAAGCCCTGGGCTGTGACAGGTACGACGACGTTTTTTTCGCGTCGCGCGGCTGACCTCGCATGCTCGGGGGCTGGCGCGCGCGGCGACTCGGCGTTTCCTTTCGTCGTGCGGCCGACCTCGCATGCTCGGGGGCTGGCGCGCGCGGCGACTCGGCGTTTCCTTCCGTCGTGCGGCCGACCTCGCATGCTCGGGGGCTGGCGCGCGCGGCGACTCGGCGTTTCCTTCCGTCGTGCGGCCGACCTCGCATGCTCGGGGGCTGGCGCGCGCGGCGACTCGGCGTTTCCTTCCGTCGTGCGGCCGACCTCGCATGCTCGGGGGCTGGCGCGCGCGGCGACTCGGCGTTTCCTCTCGTCG
>OAMR01000606.1:173816-189314 GCA_900205405.1 Echinochloa crus-galli
GACAATGGGTTGCAAACAAAGCTAGTGAAGTGGCAAAGGAGCGGAGGTGTAGAGTACGTCTCCTCTCTTGCACGAAGCGCAAAGAACGAGCAAAAATTGGCCAAGCCAGGTGAAGTCTGACCACTAGCACTGAATCAAGGCTAGCAGACATACACACACCTTGGCCTAAACCAGAGGTCGCTGGATATTTATTTTGATTTTTTGATTTTTTTATTTTTTTCGATGCAGAACAATGGTGGGGCGAATGAATGCAAATGCAAGAATGGGAAACATGCAGTGGATTTGGAAAAAAAATGGGGTGATGAAATGCATGAATTCCTAAATTGAGTGATTCAAAGCAAACATGCAATGGATAATGCGAAAGTTTAAAGGATAATGCTCAAAATTTAAAGTCTAAGAGCTGGACTATCTCGCATACCTTGATTTTTCTCACCATTACCGACAATTTGAGATAGAATTGCGGTGATGCAGCATCGTTCGTCCATCACATTTGATTTTCTTTTTACTCCATGATGACGATCTTTTCTCCAGGCTGCACATGTTTATGATTATATATTCGTATATAAACACATACTTGTGAGAATTTTTTTTTGAAACTTGCATACGCGTCGTAGCAGACAGGGGCAAATGCTGATAGATCCTGCATGATCGGGCACCCTGGGCTCTCTGCTTTCCTCCTGTTTGAAACAAGCTCAAGCAAACAGGGGCGTGCGAGTCGACGGGTTCTTAAACCTGGGATGCGCAAGGAAGCTGACGAGCGGGAGGCCCTCACGGGCCGCACCGCTGGCCGACCCTGATCTTCTGTGAAGGGTTCGAGTTGGAGCACGCCTGTCGGGACCCGAAAGATGGTGAACTATGCCTGAGCGGGGCGAAGCCAGAGGAAACTCTGGTGGAGGCTCGAAGCGATACTGTTCTTAGTTGGTGGAGCGATTTGTCTGGTTAATTCCGTTAACGAACGAGACCTCAGCCTGCTAACTAGCTATGCGGCTGTCTCTTATACACATCTTTGACAAGGATGTAACTACTAACTAAAGTACCGGCTCACAAGGCGGGGGTAAAAGATAGGATAGGAGTGATATGCAGTTGACACACACAAGGAGAAGTTCGGGATAGAGATAGAAGAACGGTCTAGCTAGTGGGAGGACAACGAGACAGGAAAGGATTCCTATATACTTCCACTGGCCTTGAGATATCTCTAGCAAAGGTTACGACTAGCATGGAAAATGGCATCTATGGTTCTCTTCCTAGTTCTCTTATCTCGTCGTCGGGAAGCGGAGCACCCGACACTCAGAAAGGGATGAGAAGGGGTGTCAGTGAACAACCGCAGGAGGCTCCTACGGGTCGAGCCGGATGTGGTGGTCTACGTAGGCCGTATAGGGCTGTCACCACCTAACGGCTACCACACAACCGTGGACTCGAGTGCAAACCAAGATTACCATCTAGTCTGGGCACCACGCCTATACTAGATAGTAACTACTTACTCTCCTAGAAAGATCAAGCAATCCTGTCAATACCCCAATGACAATTCACTGGAAGCATTGAGCAGAAACGAGGAACCAGCTAAGATAAGGAATTAAGAGAGAACTTATAAAGCCAGACTACAACAACTATAACCAGGACTAGACATTCTACACTTACTCCGGAATAAATGCAGAACAAATAATTCAAGTAAATGCAAGAGGAAATATATTGAGAATACTCAGAGTCGTACATAAAGAAAATGAAAAGATACAAGAGCTTTACCAGAACTCCAGAAGACGACTACGGAACCCCGAGCGAAGCTCGACTCTGACTCTAACTCCCAACTAGACTAGCCTAACTCTACATCTTAAGAGAATGGAATGGAGACTTGCTCCCAAGTGGTGTGTGTGATACATGGGGGTTGGACACTCTATTTATAGCCTGGACATGGCGGTTGAGGCTGGGTAACCGCCAAGGCATCCAGGGGGAAGATTCCCTGGATTCAGCCGAAGATGATGGTTCGGCCGAATCCTAGAGTTCGGCCGAACCATAGGTCTCCACCGCCTTTGCTCCTACGGCCAAGATGCACCTCTGGGAGGCGGTTGGTGTATTGGGGGCGGTTCGGCCAAACTAGGGAGTTCGGCCGAACTGGGCTTTCAGCCCAGAACGCCCCCCGTGCACCGCCTCTTGCTCCTGGACCTCCTAGGCTAGCTTCTGGTGCTTGGATTCGTGTTGTTCTGGCCCAGGCTGACGTGTCGGTGCTCCAGGATGTACTTAGAACTAAAACCTAAGTACATGGAATGTTGCATAAAGCCTCATTTATTTCAGAGTATTGGTGGTCGAAATTGGGTTGTAACGACCGCCAACAGCTTGCCGATTTCAAACAAATATAATTGTATCTTGGTGGTCATAGACAAATTCAGTAAGTATGCCCACTTCATTCCATTAGCTCATCCATTTACAGCCTTACAAGTGGCTCAAGCATTCCTCAATAATGTCTACAAGTTGCATGGCCTGCCCACATCTATTATCTCAGATAGTGACAGGATTTTCCTGAGCAATGTTTGGCAAGAATTGTTTCGGTTGTCAGATACAAAGCTTGCAATGAGTTCCTCTTACCACCCTCAAATGGATGGTCAATCTGAGCGTCTCAATCAATGTTTAGAGGCATTTCTTCGGTGCACAGTTCATTCTTGTCCGAAGCAGTGGAGCAAGTGGTTACCGTTGGCCGAGTACTGGTATAACACGGCATATCATTCCGCTCTGGGTCGCTCTCCCTTTGAGGTTCTCTATGGTCATCCTCCTCGTCACTTGGGCATTACAGACGTGCAAGCTTGTACAGTGCCTGATTTGGCTGAGTGGTTAAAGGAAAGGGACCTTCTTTCCAGGTTAATCCAACAACAATTGCTGCGGGCTCAATAGTGTATGAAAGCACAAACGGATAAGAATAGGACTGAATGTCAGTTTCAGGAGGGTGATTTGGTTTACTTGAAGCTTCAACCATATGTTCAGTCTTCGGTTGCTTTCAGAGACAATCAGAAATTATCATACAAGTTTTATGGCCCATTTCTGATTCTTCAGAAGGTGGGTTCGGTGGCTTATAAGTTGGGACTACCATCTGATGCAAGGATCCATCCTGTGGTGCATGTCTCCTAGCTTAAGCGCCACATTCCACCAATGACTCAGGTTAGTGATGATTTGTCCACATGTTGTCTGTCGCCTACAACTCCGTTGTTTCCAGTGGCCTTTCTGGATCGTCGTCTGGTGGTTCGTGGATCTTCAACTATTTCACAACTTTTGGTTCACTGGTCATCGCTGCCGGACCATATGGCTACATGGGAAGGTGAAGAAGATCTTTGTCAGCGTTATCCCTCGGCTCTAGCTTGGGGTCAAGCTGGTTTTCAACGGGTGGGGACTGTCACAACCCGGGTGCTGAAGCGTGCTGTTAGGCGAGAAGAGGAGAGATAGTAAGATTGTAGTAGAGGAATAGACCATGGGCCGTATGGGCTGTGTAATTGGGTCAAGGCCCATGTCGAGGTACACCTATGGGCTGGTGAACTCTGTTGATAGGAGGGACAGATATAATCCCGAGACCTGCAACCAAGGAGGACATGAATGAAATGAACAACAGAACTCATTCCCTGTCTCCTTTCCCTCCCTCGGCTGTCTTCTTCTTCTTCTTCTTCTTCTTCTTCTTCCCCAAGCTTTACTGTTCTTCCCCAAATCCTCCAATCTAGTTATCCAAATTCCGATTCGTTGCGTAGGAACGTAACACATGACCTTATATTTTGGTACAAAATTTGAACCTTCCATGTTCTTATATAATGGGACGGAGGGAGTATCTCCCAGTCCTACAACGAATCCACGATCGCTGCAAAGGGCCGAAGGGGCGGCGGCGCATAGGCGAAGCCGTGAGGAGCACAGTGGACGGCCGCCGGCCGGGCATCAAGTCGGCAAGGCTTCCTCCAGCTAGTTTATTTTGAACAGTGATTACTGATTAAGTGATTAGTCTACTCCTTTCCGTAAAAAATAATAGTTCGATCTTTTTTTCTTCTGGTCCGGCAGATTAAAGTAATCTGTTTTTCCTTTCCTTTGTTCGATCTTATTTGATTGTTAAATATTAATTATGTTATCTTTATCTTATGCACGTGTGTTTATAAATTACTTTATGTAGAACGAAGGCATGAACGATTGAACGAAGGCATGTCTTCTTCAAATCGATCTAGAAAATATGATTCTGGCTATCAAAAGCGTAAAAAAACAAAGAATAGATGATCTCACTCGACCTCAGAAAGGCGCTATGGATAGATTTATTGTAAAAGAATCACAAGTGCCCTCCAATAATCAGATACTTGATCAGACCTCTGCACTTGATACTGGTGTTAACAATGATCCTACAGATGCCTCCAACAATGAGACACAGGATCAGGGCACTATTTTCCAATACAACAAAATGCATCCTGTAAACATTTCACACATGTTAGAAAAATAGAAAAATGATTCATGTTATTGTATAGATGCATGTAACTAGGAACACACTTACGAGCAGTTGTACGGTAAAATGATGTGCTCTTTCTCTCTAAGCGCGCAGAAAGCAGTGTACAGATACCGGTGTGTGTCAGGGTTATGCAAGGACTTTTCATTTACCGCGCATGGGTCCAAGAAGGCTACATCTTTGCATATCCCTCTTTGCCTAAAAGTTTGGGCCTCCATCCTATAGAAAGATCAAGTTATGAGAGTTTTTGTCGTCAACAAAAGAACGGAAGAGATTTAGTTACGATACTTACAAGCACCAAAGGAAGATTATGCTGACATCGAGGTAGTCTCGTTGGTACATCTCATATAGATGACGAAACTCAATCCATAATATGGTATGAGTGTTGTCCTCGTCGTGCTTGCCGAGCAATTCGATTGGGTACCTGACCCCAAATTGTTCGGAATCCCCTTGAGCTTTGTACCATTGATTCAGTTGCCTCAACCTCGTTGTTAGACCAGGAATCCTCTGGGAAAACCAGGCCGTTCCCCAACACAAACGGGCATTTTGGTGGCGCGAGTGGCGCGAGTGGCAGATCTACTCGATCGGTGTCTTGTTGCAACATATTAAGTTCTTGTGTTGAGAGACCAGTTTCTTCGAGGAATTGCTTCCGAGTTGTTTCCTCCCTTCCCGCAGCGGATTGTTGTAGCACTTCCTTGCTTAAGGAACGTGTCGCCCTTTTGGACACGGTACGCTCGAAATCTGACTTGCGCTGTTTGTTATTCCGTGTCTGTTTTACCAATGCCATCTTGGTAAAATGATGAATTGTAGATTGGGGTACCACTACATCCTCCTTATCAGGGAGCAGGGATGTTATGCTTCCACTCACCGGTTTTTTCTTCGACTTTCTCTGAGGCGGGCTTGAAGCGGCTTGTCGCCGCTTCTGCGTCTTAGGTGTCGTTGGGTCCTTAGGAGGCGGACTGGGTTCCCTAGTAGGCGGACTTGGCTACGAGGCGGACTTGGCTGCTTGGACGGTTCCTGATCATTGATGCCGTCGTCGTCATCTGAATCCGAATCAGAATCGCCAAAGGATATATAGCGTTTGCGCCACCCGACAATACAACCAAGGTTATCTCTCAACCGTACGGCGTCATCCTCCCCCAGAATTTCCAGCTCCACTATGCCGTACCGCTTTTTGACTAGTGCATCAAGTGTGACTCTTGCAAAGCCAACGGGCAATTCACGGCAATGCAACACCTCTCGTTCCTTAGTAGGCAGAGCTTGACCAATGGCCACCTTGGTCTTAATTAACCCACTCATCTCATATAACTTGCAACTTCGGGGTTCCGTGATATCATCCACTGGAAATCTCAAGTTGGGATCTTCTACGATGGGATGGGGATGCACGTTACTCCCGCAGCTGCTCCGATGCACCATTGGGCTAGGGAGAGCTGAGCCGCCATCTGATGCTGCAACAGGCGGACGCTGGCTGAATGATTGTTGAAACTCTTCACGCAGCTTATCATGTGAAGCCTGCATTTCATCACGGACCTGTTGCAAAAGCCTCTCGTAGTCTGCCTGCATCTGAGCTTTGCCCCGAGACCGACTTCTGTACGAGCCCGAATCTGCCTCAAACCCATGAGCTCTGCCCCGAGACCGACTTCTGTACGAGCCCGAATCTGCCTCAAAGCCTTTGTCCCACGGAATGAGTCCGGCACCTCGTGTGCGTCCGGGATGCTCTTTGTTTCCCAAGGCATGGGTAAGCGCATCATTCTCCCTTTCTGATTGAAAGGAACCTGAGGCAATATCTGAATGTGCTTGCTCGATCCGTTTGACCGCTTCTTCGGCACGAGAATCCTTATGGATAAGCTTTCCATCAGGCCCGTATCTACACACGTGCCCTAGAGACCAAGTCACAGACCTTTGCTCCCAATTTGCTGTCTGCAACTCAACACCACTCCTTTCCAGCTCATCAGCCTCCTCCTTATGTACCCACGAGAGCCTGTGGTATGTGGGTGTAAATTTTTCTGCGCTCTCAGTATTTCTGGCGCTAGCTTCTTTGGCTGCTTCAGTGAGATTGTAATCCACAAATTCTCTCCAGAAAGGTTGCTGAATTGTGCATCGTGAGAAATCTGGAACAGTTCCTTGCAGGACATGGTCTTTTGTACAGTGTATGCTTGTAATATTGAAACCGGCGAGCCACTACCTGCAAGGCTTTCTTCTTCATTGTGTTCTCCGTACCGGCAGGGAAGGTGAACTTTTATTTCAACTTGGTCCAGCATATCTCCTTGGTTTCATCCGGAACTGACCACTGTGGCTCTTTTTTATTCCTCCACCACCTCCATTTCATGGGAATATTCTCCCTCACTATTCTGCCGATGGACGTCTTGTAGGGCCCCTGGACCTCAATAGGATCTGTAGGCTCTCCATCCTCATTGACCTCGAGGATTACAGTTCAGCCTTCCGGCAACTTGCTTGGCCCTCGCTTGGTCTTTTGTTTGCTTGATGAGGTGGCTTCGTTGTCAACTGCTTGCTCCTCGCCGCCGCCGGCTTCGTTGTCAACTGCTTGCTCATCGCCGGCGGCGAGGTTGAGGAATTGGGTTGGGCTTTCATCTGCATTGTACTCGGTGTTAACACCAAAAATTGGCACCTGAGAGAGGCTGACAAGTGGGCCAGATTCGGTAGAAAGGTTCCATTCGGCAAGAAGGCCTTCCGTCAAAGATGCTCTGCGGTCGGGAATCCGTCATCGTTCGGCAAAGGAATTATTCCACAGTTGTAAACGGGAGCATTCGGGAAAGCGTGATGACGTGGATCAAATATAAGGAAGAAGCCGATTTGATGAAGAATATGAGATGAAAACGGCACTTCGACGTATTTCTTTGGAAATAAACGTTTTGTAATCGTAGTCGACTAGGAATTGTGTCAAAACCAGGGTATAAATATAAACCCATGGTGATTGTAATAGATATCGAACAATCATACAACAAACCGGCCTTGCGCCACCTTTTCGAGTCCTTTAGTCGTGTCGTCGAAATCTTCGAGAGGAACCATCGATCCGTCGACCTCCGTAAGTATCGACAACCTTGTATCATGCTTAGTATCATGCGGTGGATTTAAGCTTGATTCAAGAAGGCTTTCTTGTTAGATCATGAGCCATGCGGTAGGCTAAGGTTTAGCTTGAGGCAAGTTACCGGCTCTAATAGATTTTGGCAAGGATCTAATAGATTCATTAAGTTACCTTGTGTTATTTGAGTTAATCGGTTGTGATTAAGTACTGCAGCGATTATTTAATTAAATACCGATCTTTCATCATGGTGACGTCATGCGGTCGGCAGTGTACCTCTTACATGCTTTGCCGATTATGTAATGAATGCTTCAATTGTTGACAGATAGCTTGTTCGTAGCTATATGTCATTCAAATTTGGCTTGGTAAAGCCGTAGATATGGAACTGTCTGGTATCATCCGGCACGTTCCAGGTTTTTATCTAAACTTTTTTTCTTCCTTTGTCAGTTTTAGGGAAAATTGACTGGCACGCTTCCGGATTTGAACGTTCGAGCCACGTGTGAAGCTAGCTGATTTGGCTTGCTGTGTGCTTGGCGTGAACTACAGATTTTACGTCAACACACTTTTTGGCATGCCCGGTGGGATACATAAGCTTTGAAGATGCCCGAAGTAAGAGACATTTTGGACATCACTATTGAAGAATTGTCTGAAGAACATCAACAAATGGTGAAGACTACTGCAGAACAGTTCATCAAGAAATGTCTGCTGTCTTTTGCTAAAAACAGAAGTGGTGCACCATTTCTCAAGACAGATCTGCCAAGAGTTCTACTGCCTGGACAATCTGATCTTAATGAAGATGAAGAAAGGGAGAAGTTCTCTGGCCTGTTATACAAAGCTCTGGGGGACACAATGACCAATCATAATGCTGCATTCTTGAACAGCTTTCGACACATAATGATTGGCATCTTTGGTCAGCAAGTGGATAAGCCTTTCGAGCAAGCATATGGGCAACTTGGTGGCCCAACATACTATTGATAAAACAAAGGTGTTTAGGACTCAGGCGCACTGATGCTAGCATCAGTTGCAGACCCACGAGAAATATCAAGTGTGAGTTATTTAACCAATTCAGCAGAATCCTCAGCCCGCAATGCAAAAAACTCGCACATACGGTGATATGGCATTCGGCACCACAGCAAATCCACCTGCCTCTGCTTACAAGATATCTTCTTTGAATAACAGGTTACAGAGGGATATGTATGGGAATGGATATACAGAATTTATGGATTATAATGCTATTGATGCTCTCCCAAATCCTCGGTATGTTGGTAATGCAGGAATGACTGCTGGAAGGGCAGGAAATCAAGACACTAATGTTGACCTCATGGTGCAAAAAATGACCGATGTATTGCAAAATCAATTCGGTCTGAAGCCCAAAAATCAGGGGTACATGTACTCCTCTCCTTTCCCAGAATGGTACCAAAGAGTGTCATTGCCTAATAGAGTCAAGGTTCCTACAGAATTCACTAAATTCTCAGGACAAGATGATACTAGCTAGTCACTCTACTTTGCACAAACTTGCTACTTATCGTATTGAGTATCACCAATAAATTTCAGTCAATTTAGATAAAATTTTATAGTATGAACGCGAGGTTTTAATTTTAGGGTCCGACTCTTAGCGTGGGGCCCACCCACAGGTCTAGTCACTCTACTTTGCACAAAGCTGCTACTTTATCGTTATTACTATACTGGTAGCACTGAGAAAAAGTTGGTTGACTTAACTAGCTTGAGGCAGAGACATAATGAGACACCTACAGAATTCCTTAGGAGGTTCAGGGAAACAAAGAGCATGTGCTTCTCTCTAAATATTCCTGATGATCAGCTGGCTGGTATGGCTGTAGCTGGAATGTTGCCTGCAATTCATGCAAAGTTATTTGGCATGGAATTTGATGATCTGGGCCAGTTGTCAGTCAGATTGTCATTAATGAGCAACCAGGCATATGGTCTCAAGAAAGATGCTAGATTTGCCAAACACAATGATGTAGCTGATATTTACAATCAATTCCTAGAAAGAGCAGATCAAGGAGATGAGTATGAGGACAATGAAGAGATAGCTGCAGCAAAGATAGTATGGAGCAAAGAGCCAGTTACAGTGAATCAAAAGTGGATTAAACAGTCTAAGGGCACATATGATTTTGACGTGACTAAAGCAGACAAATTGTTTGATTTCCTTGTGAAAGAAGGCCGAATCAAATTACCAGAGGGGCATTCTATGCTTCGGCCTGAAGGAGTGAAAATGTTTCCCTTTCCAAAATAATCGAATCACCTGAGTAAATAATTTGAGAGAGAGTAGAAAATTTTGCAAGCTTGGTTTAAATAAATGGTCACATGCTGAAATTTTACCTAGGGTGGATGTAATTGGTAATTTCTATCATTTTCATCCCTTCTAGAACATCTCCATTTATTTACCATCACCACCAACCTTTCCAGCAGTTAAAAGATGAAACAGTCCCGGAGGCTCCAAACCTAGAGTCACTACACGTATTCTCCTTAATAAATGGCAACGTCAGCAAGAAAAAGAACGCTACCAAAGGCGTAAACATGAAGAAGAGAAAAGGAGATACGAGGAGGAAAGACATAGAGAAGAACAGGAGGAATATGCTCGAGAACAAGAACGTGCACATTGGGGGTGCGCATTCTTCAGACATTGTTGGAATGGACTGCAGATTTTACGTCAACTCATCCGATTCGAGAGCCCGATTGGACGAGCTCGAGGAATTGGAGTAATTGTCCTGAATGCAATGATAGACATGATGAATACAGACAGGATACTGTCAATCGCCGATCTGTCCATGAAAAAATTGGCAGAATACATCCTAGTGATGATCGACGTTTTGAGACATATGAGAATGATGATCAACCGAGGAAGAGGTATGCTGATCACAGGTGGATTGATCATGAAGAAGAGGAAGATGATCGTGGTTATGTATGGCAAAAGGGACAGTGGTGCCCACCTGGTTTAAGGAAGAGCCAAAAGAGAAGAGTACAACGCCTAAGAAATCAAGAACTGAAGCAGACAGGGACTAGGATAAAATCAATATGGCGCAAGGTCCTCATGATGAAACTGATCATTCGGCTCCTACATGTATGGTATGTTTCTTACCGAATGAGTTCATGGCTCCAGCTAATCAAGTTGTGCAAGAAGAAATATTGCAAATATTGCCAGGAATTGATGAAGCTGAACAATTTGAGTTAATGGCCCAATTGATGCTGACGAAGCAAGCTATTTTTGAGAAGCCAATCAAGAATCATCACATGAAACCACTATACTTGAGAGGATTTGTCAATGGAAAGCCATTAACTAAGATGTTTATTGATGGTGGAGCTGCTGTTAATGTGATGCCATACACTATATTCAGAAAGCTTGGCATGGGCCCTGGAGATTTGTCACCAACAAGCATAGTTCTGAACGATTTTGCTGGAAATCCTTCAGACACCAAAGGATGTGTACACGTGGACTTAATGATTGGGTCCAAAGTTTTGCTTACGACCTTCTTTGTTATTGAGGGCAAAGGGGCATATAGTTTGCTGCTTGGAAGGGATTGGATCCATGCAAATTGCTGTATTCCATCCACTATGCATCAACAGCTTATTCAGTGGATAGATGATGAAGTGGAAATTGTCCAAGCAGGACTGCTGGAAGGACAGGAAATCAAGACACTAATGTTGACATCCAATTGATGGAACTGATGGAAAATTAGGACGTGGATTTGTGTCGGCCGATAAATTGGAAGAAGTGGACATTGGAGATGGTGATAAGCCAAGGCCGACATTTATCAGTGCTAACTTGAGTTCGGTTTTCAAAGAAAAGTTGGTGACATTGTTAAAAGAATACAAGGACTGCTTTGCTTGGGATTATTCGGAGATGCCTGGTCTAGACCGTTCTATTGTTGAGCATCGGTTGCCAATCAAACCTGGATACAGACCTTACAAGCAACCACCCCGAAAAATCTACAAGGAAGAAGTGTTGGCCGATGTGAAAAAGGAGATTGAAAGATTACTAGATGCAAATTTCATTCGGCCCTGTAAATACGCGGATTGGATCTCTAATATTGTTCCTGTCTATAAGAAAAATGGAAAAATGAGGGTTTGCATAGATTTTAGAGACCTAAACAAGGCTACACCCATGGATGGATATCCAATGCCTGTTGCTGATTCATTGGTTGATGCTGCTGCTGGATATAAAGTGATTAGTTTCATGGATGGCAATGCAGGGTACAATCATGATTTTTATGGCATTGGAGGATGTAGTGAAAACAGCTTTCAGATGTCGTGAACATATAGGGTTGTTTGAATGGATTGTCATGACTTTTGGATTAAAGAATGCCGGTGCTACTTATCAAAGAGCTATGAATTATATTTTTCATGAGTTGATCGGCAAGATTGTGGAGATATATATTGATGATGTTGCAAAGAACCAGTTACAATGACTCAAAGATGGATCAAACAGATGAAAGGAACATATGATTTTGATGTAACTAAGGCAGATAAATTGTTTGAGTTCCTGGTAAAAGAAGGCAGAATCAAATTGCCAGAAGGGCACTCCATGCTTCGGCATGATGGAGTGAAAGACAAAAGGTATTGTGGGTTTCATGATAGAAATTCTCATTCCATTAATGAATGCAGAGTCTTTAGGATGAAGATTCAGAAAGCTATCCAGGAAGGACATCTGAAATTCGACAACAAGATGAAACTGGACAGTAACCCTTTCCCTCAGAATATGATCGGGTTCTCAGTTAATATGGTAAATGCTGTTCCATCTGGAGAAAAGGGAAGATTGAAAGTTTTAACCTCAAAGAAGGCAAAGCAGGATGGTTCAGTTGATCCTACTCGGCAGATCACAATTGAACAGATTCGCCAGAAAGATCTTCGGTTCCCGAATAGCCGATTTGAAGTGGGAGAATCCTTTAAACCTAGAGTTACTACACGTATTCTCCTCAACAAATGGCAGCGTCAGCAAGAAAAAGAGCGTTTTCAAAGGCGTGAATACGAGGAGGAGAAAAGAAGACGCGAAGAAGAAAGGTTTGAGGAAGAACAAGAAGAGTATGCTCGAGAGCAGGAACGAGCGCATTGGGGGTGTGCATTCTTCAGACACTGTTGGAACGAAGGTTTAAAGCTGCCTACAAAGAATAACTGTCCTGAGTGCAATAATGGGTATGTCGAACATAGGCAAAATGTTGCCAATCGCCGATCTGTCCATGAAAGAATTGGTAGGGTGCATCTTAGTGATGATCGGCGTTTTGATGATCAACCAAGAAAGAGACATGCTGATTGCAGATGGATTGATCATGAGGAAGAAGACCGTGAATATGTTTGGCAAAAAGGACAGTGGTGTCCACCTGGTTTAAGAAGGAGTCAGAAGAGAAGAGTTCAACGCCTGAGGAATCAAGAATTAAAGCAAGCAAGGCCTAGGATGAAATCGATATGGCTCCCAAAAGACAGGCCTGACGAACATAGTCATTCGGCTCCTACATGCATGGTATGTTTCTTGCCGAATGAATTCATGGCTCCAGCTAACCAAATTGTACAGGAAGAGGTATTGCCCGATATAGATGACGCCGAACAATTTGGGTTAATGGCACAATTGATGTTGAACAAACAAGCTGTTTTTGAGAAGCCAACCCAGAATCGGCACATGAAGCCACTGTACTTGAAGGGATATGTTAATGGCAAACCATTGACCAAGATGTTTGTCGATGGAGGAGCTGCTGTCAATGTAATGCCATACACCACATTCAGGAAGCTTGGTATGGGCCTTAGAGATTTGACACCAACGAGCATAATTCTAAATGATTTTGCTGGAAATCCTTCGGACACCAAGGGATGCGTACATGTTGATCTGATGATTGGGTCCAAGACTCTGCTTACGACTTTCTTTGTCATTGAGGGCAAAGGGGCATATAGCTTGCTGCTTGGAAGAGATTGGATTCATGCAAATTGCTGTATTCCATCTACTTGGGAGATTTGGTTTGGAAAGCATTATTGCCGATTGGGACTAAATATAGTACATTCCGTAAATGGTCCCCAAATTGGGAAGGTCCTTTCAGAGTGGTCAGATGCGTGCCTGGAAATGCATACATTTTGAAAACTTTACTAGGGGAAGAATTCACTGCTGCTATAAATGGGAGATATTTGAAGAAATATTATCCTAGCGTTGAAATTGATCGCTGATTAGTGTGCTAATTGTCAGAATAATGAAAATAGCCGGCGTTCGGGAAGAAGCCGCCTTCAGAGCAAAAAATTCCAACAAAAGGGAAAATGGCCAATACTAGAGTGTATCTGTCTCTTATACACATCTAGATGTGTATAAGACTCAACAATTTTGTTATAGAAGAATTGCAGAAGATAAGCTTTATTGCCGAAATTCAACGATCCCTAGTACAAACTACTGAAATAGCCTGTTCAAGACAGACTGTGGATGAATTGAATCGGCAACAGCAGCGCCATGGCCATCAAGACGATCGATGGAGGCATCGATGTCGTCTATATCCTCTGGATTGCCGTTGGCGAAACCGACCGGCATCCTGGAATAATCAGTGCCGGTGCGTGTCGACATGGCAACTAACCCCACGGCGGCACCCAGACGAACGCCATGGAGGGCCACCTCGTCGACGCGGCCTGCCACTGCACCAAGGCGAGCCTCTGGTGGGTCCCCTTGGGCGTTCACCTTGTTCGCCAGCTCCTCCACCAGCGCCTTCAGCCGATTAAGCTCGGCATCACGATCTGAGAGGTTACAAAGGAACAACAGATTAATGTCATTTGAAGACAGATTGAAATTGAACAGATTGCAGGACTCACCGTCGATGGTTTTGAGAAACTGTTTGCGCTGGTGTTGCCACTCGAGCTCCGCGATCCCAGCTTGTTTGGAGATGACCTCCAGCTCGTGGCGCGTCTCGTCGGGCTCCCTCCTGAACCGGCGGGCGTCGCTATCTGAGTAGCGAAGATCGTCCGATTCGAGAGTTCGATTGGACGAGCTCGAAGAATCGGTCGCCGCAGCAGGAGCCGCAGCTGGAACCGCAGCAGGGGCCGCAGCCGGAGCAGCGATGGGGTTCCATTGGATTAGCCTGAAAAAACAAAGGGATTTGTATCGGCTTACCGAATGAAATGGGTTATTAGGAGAGCTGGATATTATTGGCCGACAATGTTGGAAGATTGTTTTGAATATTATAGAGGATGTCAAGACTGTCAGAAATTTGGAAACATTCAGAGAGTTCCAGCATCGGCTCTGAATCCTATTGTCAAGCCATGGCCATTCAGAGGATGGGGAATGGATTTGATTGGCCAAATAAATCCTCCATCGAGCAAGGGGCATAAGTTTTTACTTTTAGCAACAGATTATTTCACTAAATGGGTTGAGGCAATTCCATTGAGAAAGGTGGCATCAGAGAATATGATTGAATTTGTCAAAGAGCACATCATTTATAGATTTGGAATCCCTCACACAATTACCACAGATCAAGGAACTCAATTTACATCTACAGAATTCAGAGATTTTGCTGAAAGTATGGGGATCAAATTGTTGAATTCTTCTCCTTATTTGAAAATACAGAACAGGGCTGCATAAGTCATTTAGTTACTAATTGTTTGTTACAATCACACATCCAGATACTTTGAAATTACATTTTTTGCATTGGATATTATGCTGCTGATGTTTTCCAACAGTTTCTTGTCAGCTTCTTGGGTTTTTGCCAAAGCAGAAAGTTTGGCTTTGAGCTGCTTCTCTTCATTCAGAGCTGCTGAGCCAGGAATTTCAGCTATCTGCTTTTCGTCAGCTTCAATTTCAGCCGATAAGTTTTTCCTGGTAACAGTTCTTTATTGCTTTGAGTTCGAGAATGCAAATCTTTCACAGATTTTTTGGCTATGGCCCTCCTTTGCTCCAAAGCTGGTTGAGTGATTACAATGATTTAATGATGGACTAATTAGAGGATTTGCATATGATTCGTCTCAAAGCTTTGGAAAATATTGAGAAAAATAAGATGCGGGTTGCTAAATATTACAACAA
>OAMR01000606.1:198975-246860 GCA_900205405.1 Echinochloa crus-galli
GGCGGACGAGGCGGGTGGGGGCGCGGGCGAGGCGGGACGTAGGCGGTGACCGCACGGAAGGGATCCGTGCGGTCGACCGCAAATTAAAGTCCCCCGTGGGCCGGGGTATTTGTTGTTTAGGTGTCGAGGTGTCGTCCATGTCAACTTATCAACACTGAAATAAAGCAAACAGTAGGGACAAAGCTGACGCTATTTATCGATGTTATCTGCTGTGTATGCGTGCATGGATGCATGTGATCTACTGTATATGCGTAGAGGGAGCAATGGGGTCATGCATGCCAAACAGGATCCCGTTCTCTCGCGTTTAGCCATGATAGCATCTCCTGCGCATTAGGTAAACCGGAAAATCTAAAATAATTTTAAAATTCTTAAAAGATAAGATTTATTTTATAATAATTTCTAGTAGTATATTGAAAATTGGGTACATATAAAGTTTCTTGTAAAATGCTCTTAGGTTCTAAGGCTTTTTATAAAAGTTAACAAGACACAAAAGAATTATTGAAAATTACATGTTTCTTTTAGAACTTTTTAGAAGAAGTTTAATATCCTATCTTCATCCCTACCTGAGCTCCTCTTCATGGCTGCAAATGCCAAGCTTGTCGCGCATCGGCCAAGGGTAGAGCCAGGAATTGAGTATAGAGGGGGGGCAATGAACAAAGTAAAATAGAACTCATAGCCATATCAGCTTATTTTAGTCATATATATAATAGGGAGCATGTTTCACAAGTTTCAACTACAAGAAAATTACATATTTATCAACTTAAATTTAGCTCAACATATAATATCATCAATACAAATTGATGCATCCAATTCCCATATAAATTACCAAACAAACTTACATAAATCCATCTCCTATTGTACATCGAAGGTGTATCTTCACAAGTTTTACATTTGAGAAGCATCTCTCGGTGGTTGCCGTTGCTACCGAGTTAAGACTAATCTTAACAATGTTACCACCATAGGATAAGATGAATATTTACCTGTTTTGGAATTCCTAACTAAGCAACTGGGCATCAACTATCAACTCCTAATAAGTATAGGAGACGACGTTTGGGCTGAATTAGGAGGGACAAAACAACACCGAAGACATACATTAATTATACACTATATGGGGATTAGTAGAGCATTAGGGGGTGTCAGCCCCCTCCCCCTCTGGCACCGACGAACAACCCCGAGTAGAGGGCACCAAGCCCCGCCTTGCTCAATAATTGTTGCCCCCTCAGTGACATGGCCGTCGTGCACGCCTTTCCCCTTCCTTCTTGTCCATAACACACAAACAGAGCTACTCTGCCATGACCGTCGTGCTCCCAGTTGCTCCGCCACTCCGCTCGTGCCACTGCCACCTCCCCCCTCCCCGAACCTCTTCTTTGAATCAACGTTGGTATCTGCTTCTCTACTGGCCTCTACCTTGAATCGATGCCGACCCTTTTGCTCCTCCACCACCCTCCATAACAAAATCGCCCTTCGCATGGCTAGGTCAAGGCGAAGCTCGCCCTCTCTACAGCCGACTCGCTCGCTCACGCTACGTCAATATTCGTTCCAACAGTCGTCCCTATAGTGGCGCGCGTGTGAAAGAGCTGGCGGGAGGTGGCGGAGCTCGCCAACAGATGACAGAGGCTTGAGAGGGTCCCATGGATGCCAAGTCAAGGGTAATAAGGGTGAGGAGCGTGCGGTTGGCAATGAGGTCTAGCGCCTGGATGCGGTGGTGTCGGGGAGAAAGTGGAGGTGTCAGAAGGCAAAGCGGTGGCGGCGCGGTGCGGAAATATCTGTCTGGAGCAACGCTGGAGAGGAATGACAGTTGGGCTGATGTGGCATGAAATAGATCTAGACCTATTTTTGTTGGTTGGATTCGCATATATTTAGGTCTAAGAGAGAAAAAATTTAGGTATATAGCAATGCTGTTGTAGCAAGTGTTTATGCTTTTTGAATGATTTTAGAAATAACAATCCAATGTACCAATGCTGCTACAGATTCTAACACCTATATAGTTTGTAGTAAGTATAGGAAAAATGAACATCAGAGAGAAATAAAGACTCAAATAAGCCCCCCCCCCCACACACACACACATTTCTAGCCATAGATGAAGGGGAGGAGGAAGAAAAGAAGGAAGAAGGAGAAGGAAAGGAGGAAAATGAGGAGGAAGGAGGAAATCAACCCCCTAGCTTCCATCTCCTGCTCCGCCACTAGCCCAAGGCATGCACTCCAGCTGGTTTGTCAATGGAGATGAAGGGGGAGGACGTGAAGGGGGAGGACGAGAGAGAAAATGAGAGGGAAGGAAATTAAGAAGAAAAATGGAGAGATAGAAGATAAAGAAGCAGCTCAGACCCTCTGAATTTTCGCTGTATCCGTCACTTTTTGATACTAAATTACTCTTCACTTCTACTAAGTTAATATTGTCATTGTCGAATATAAACAGACTAAAGAGGCATGCATATTCTTCAGTAGATTCTGATTTGATGATGTAAGCGTTAATGCATTTTTTCCTATAAAGCTATTACTTAAAATTGTAAAAAGTTGACTTAGGACAAAACTAGAGCCATTAACATTGTAGGATGGTGAGAGTACCGATTTGTCTCTCTCTAAAACTAATTGTTTGATTTAAGATTAGTAAACTTTCAGAAAACAAGCACTCCTGGTAATACTCCTGGTAATTTCTTGGCTCGTAATAATTGGGTTTTTTTTCTCAGGGAAAAAAGGGTAAAGTCTTGAGTCTCAATATTAGGGGAAAACCCAACTGTCCGTTTGTGGCACAAAATATCCTCACCACCACAGAACCGGACATTTCTTTCTTTTTTCTTGAAAACAATCAGCCTACCATTATTGGTATCCAGTGTTTGTGTATCAAACAGGGTACGACAATCATACTGTCGACATGTGAAGACGTATTCACAACCAGACATCTCTTTCATTCAAGTTTTGGAAATAGGTGAGCTGGGTAGTAGGTACAGTATGTCTCCTTACACAGAGTAATAGGAAGAAAGCATGCATAATCTCGTTATCACTTTTTCATACAGAGTGAGATGACATTACCATTATATAAATATCTCTCAATAAGATCTATGACTTTCTAGTTTCGAGGTTTTTCCACTTTAAGTAGTTAACTACTCAAGTTACTTTATTGAGCTTTGCGCAGCATATTGAGCACCCGTAGCACGCTCCAACCTGATTCTTTATTCTAGATACAACTTGTTTAATGTCCCTTTACAACGTGTGTGCCTATATTGTAAATCTTTGTATCCTATAATATCTATTGATCTCACTCTTCTCCCATTACTTATTTTATTTGGGATTAAGGACTACATATTTTAAGATTATAAGCAACTTATTACATCATCATGTACTCCAGCTTTTGTCGATAATATGATGATAACTAGGCAATTCGGCCTTTGGGCTAATCAGTACTTGCGTCAGTCCTCACGTTGCTCTTGGGCCCGCGCGGATGCCGACGGAAAATTGGAAAGGAAACGAAGCGTCGGACGGCCCGGAGTGATAGACGAGCGAGACTCGCAGTCAGCTTCGTGGGCCTGTGCTCTGTGGGCCGTTGCTTAATTGATATTATGGGCCTCTGGGCCGGCAGGGTCAGGTAGTTATTTTTTCTACCGGGTCTCTGAGCTCAGGATCAATGGGTCACCCACCTGTCAACGACGCACAGCAAGCAAGCTCCATTCAACAAGGAATGATCAAACAGATGCCGTCAACGTGGCTGCATTATTATTTTGATTTCTAAATAGCTGGTCCGCGAGCAACATGCATTTCATAGGATTTCTTTTAACTACAATTTATACCCTGTGAAGTCAATAGCAGTACAACATTAATCTACCTGCGATCTCCTGACAGACGTGCAGAACCAATTGGTGATAGGATTCACAGCTCAAGCTTGCTGGCAAGGTACCAGGAGTGCATGGCTAGGCTGCCGAAGGACATGATGTTGGCCAGAGATGAGAGCCCATGAATCATCCCAAACTTCTTGTTCATCGCGGCGAGGGTAGGGTTGGATTTCGCCACCTGCTGGTTCTTCGACCACCCGACCTCCTCGCCAATGCTCAGGTCCCTCTCGATCTTGTGCCTCTTCTTCATCATCTGCAATGAGCAATCGACCAACCATGTCAAGGTGTTGCACCATAGAAGACTAGGTGAATAAAAAAGATATGTTCTAGTTAGTCTTAAATCTATTCCCAATTTGTCATGCAGCTTGGTATAAGCAGATGTTGCATCGGAAAAGCCCTTAGGGAATGTGGTGAATATTTGGGGAAACCTCTCCCCACTGACAATAAACTACTACCATCGATGTAAAAAACATGAGCGTGTGTGGCCACATATTGATTGCATGATACAGGGCATCCTGTGCTTACATGTGCGCTACACAGGGTTCACACGACAACCCAAATTCCCGATTACTGGCATCATCCTTAAAATAACCAATTGTAATCCAAAAAAATGATATGTGAAGTAACTGCATCATTATCATCTTATGCCAACTAATTCATTCTGCTGACCAAATGTATGAATTCTAGTTTGAATTGTAAGATATTCAATGTAAAACAAGCTTTTTTTCATCACAACAGTATAGAGTAATGACTTAAGTATAGATTAGAGAATGTTTCTGATATATTGGCACCTTTACATAGTGGTGATAAAACATTAAAACCCAATGCCAAACCCATCCAGAAAGATTAATCATATGCATCAGAAAAAAAAAATACGTGTTGCTGATTGATCCCCTCACTAGGAAATGCAGGATTGATGACTGGGAAACCTTTTCCACAAGGCATATTACCAAACCGCCAATGAAGAAAGAACATGAACAAGTTTACCTAAACATTGATTGCAGGAAAGTGCTAGATATAACGAAACTATAATTCTTGTGCATAAACTGTCATAAAACTAAACATTTTGGTTATTATTCACAAATCTGCACTTCTTTTGGGTTGTGTACCGTTGGACATCGATAACACACTTTCTTGAATTAAGTTCGTAGAACTACACTTTCTTTGC
Source organism: Echinochloa crus-galli (assembly GCA_900205405.1). Lineage (NCBI taxonomy): Eukaryota > Viridiplantae > Streptophyta > Magnoliopsida > Poales > Poaceae > Echinochloa > Echinochloa crus-galli. Next base: position 203,971 of record OAMR01000606.1, read on the forward strand.
AACAAATTTTGATAAAACTACACTTCGAGCAGAGTCCTACCCAGAATACTCAGGGGTGTGTCCATAATATGTCATGTGTGTTTGGGCTGTTGAACCTAACAAGTTTTCTGAAACTAATAAAACCAAACGCATAGTTATGTGATAGCTTATCCAAAATAAGTGTGATTTTGAGAAACATAACAAAAAAATGTGTAGTGTTGTGGTACTTTGAAGTGTTATTCACTCTAAAAAGAACACAGAATAAAAGAAGTTTGCCTGGTACAGGGTACCCTGTTCCTGCATACTATAGATTATCCACACAAGGTTCACACAATATCCCAGTCACTTGCAAGATATGCAAGGTAACCAACTTTTTCCCATAAAGAAGTTTGGTGATATTTTGCCCAAACGAAGTTCTGATTTGGTGATATTCACTCTATAAGAACACAGAATAAAAGAAGTTTGTCTGGTACAGGGCAACCTGTGCCTGCATACTACACATTGGTCACACTGACAGGGTTCACACGACATCGCAATCACTTGCAAGATATGCAAGGTAACCAATTTTTTCCATAAAGAACTAAAATTCCACTGTCAATCTAAGTCAAAGAAAACTAGTTGGAATTCTAGTCTCAATAGCTAAGTGTTCAGTAGAAAAAAAGAACTTCTTTTTGTTATCACAGCATTACAGAGTACCAACTGTGCTTGCAGAGTGGTGATGAAACCAAAAATCGAATCATTTGTGCTGTCATATGTTGAAGATGTAGAACCATAACCCAACTTTAGCATACTGCTAAAGCTATTCAACAACAATATGAGTGCAATCATTTTAGAGAACAGTGGTTTACCATAGCAACAATCACTATATGATAAAAGTCATATTTGCGTGAAAGAAAACAGGCTTCAGAGCACCAAGCAAGACCAAATGGTTACAGATTTGGCTTCGGAGCGTGAAAATTTTGGCTACAGCTCCTGTTTAAAAACTATGCAAACAAGCAAAAACAATAAACTGGTAATTTTCAAACCTTTGGTTTGGGTTGAGCCATATATTTTGTAATGTCCGAAAACAAAGAGAACCTTGTGCCTGGTATTATTACCTTCCAGCAACTAGTTCGCTAGTTTTACACTTTTAGAAAGCTATATCAGATTAACGTGAGCAATGAACTACTTGTATTATTAATTCATTGACTACATATGGATTTTGCATTCAACTTTCAATTATAAAACAGCGCAAATTATTTCTACTCTGTAATAAACTGAATAACACAGAGTCGTACTCAACTTCCTTTAAGATAATTAGTTATGAGTCTAACTTGTGTGCACTCCGGCAGTTATATCATAACCATCACAAATCCTGAACTCTGTTCTCTTTGTAACATGCTATCATATACCAAGTTAATCCCGCAGTTTGTTGTGTGACATGCTGTCAAGTTCTGTCATCTAGTGCTTAGCTTGGATTCTAGTATAATTGCCTACACCACGAACTGAACTTATCAATTAGATGGAAAACTATAATGGTAGCTTTTATCACAATGTAATTGGACTGAAAAATATAATGTTTTTCCGATTTTAACACCCTTAGCCTAGGCTTCTCAGGATAGTAACAAAATTTGAATGCCCTGCCATATATAGACTTATAACTGCATAATGTAGAACCGCTATTACACACTGGGCATTTTATCATGAAAACTATTCAGCCACGAATCCACAATGATTGAGCAGTCATTTTAGTTAACAATGGTGTATCATAGCAACAACTACCATTATTATACAAGGCATATTTGTGCAAAAGTTATAGGTTTTTACTTTTTAGACTGCAGAACATCACACCATATGATTAAACAAGATTTATTTCAGTGAAAAAGCGGTTTTTGGCTGCATTAACAAGCACTAGACTACAACTCCCTTTACGTCAAAGGGATTAACCACAGGTAAAATGCAATAACATAAAGGCTGCTTTGTTCATTTGGCATTACCAAACGTGTCTGCCCACAGAACCAAAACTAACCAAAATTAGATATCTAGTAGAACAGCAAAAGTCAGCTGACAGCCTGATAGTGTGACTTGTCCATAAATAATGCAAAAAACATACTTCCACCGTTGCCATCACAAATCCTAGATTCTCATAGCTTTCCTTCCTCCGAAGGAAACAAACAAGCGCGTTTCTTAATTAAAAAGAAGAGGAAAACGTTCACCTCGATGGTCATTGGGGTGAACACAAGCAAGTTGGAGAGGTTGCAGCCGAGCGCGGAAAGGAGGAATCCAAGCTGGTAGCACTCCACGGTGGACGCAGTCTTCCACGGGTGGAGGTACGCGAAGGCGGCGACGGAGATGGCGGCGCAGGCAGAGATGAGCGTGAAGTACGCCGGGAACATCTTGCTCTGCAGGTTCCCAAACATGTGCCTCGGCAGGTTCCTACAAAGACCAAGATTCAACATCACCACAACACACAGCACGGCGTCAGCTCAGTCAATCGATCAATTCTTGGATCAGAATCTTTCCCCCAAAATTCTCAGTTCCTCAAATTGGGGCGAGAAGACGAGGGAGGAAGAAAGGTGGGATTTTTAGGGACGGGAGCTTACTTGAACATGATGATGCCGCCGATGAAGGTGGCCCAGAGGGCGGCGCCCCAGGAGGTCGCGAAGGATATGAGGTGGGCCAGCTTGGCGGCGGTGACGGCGCCGGCACCGGAGGGGGAGCCGAGGATGGCATCGGGGACGAAGAGGACGCCCGCGGCGAAGAAGCACACCGCCGCCAGGAACCGCGTCGCCCACCCCATCGCTCAACGCCGGTCGCCGGTGTAGAGAGAGGAGGGAGGCGGCGAGGGAGGTTTGAGATTGGGTAGTTGGGGAACTGTACAGCAGAGAGATTGTTGATGGGAAGTTGGGAGAGGGGTTGGTAGATGGCACCGACGGATGGAAGTGTACAGAGATTATTGATTTATTTTTTACAGTCTTTTCGATATAATTTTGACCATGTATATTTAATAACTAAGTAACCAATTTTATTTTTTCTGTTTATTTATCTCAACGTATCTATTTAATTGAACTATCAATTTTTATAATTTAATTTTAAATATTGAGACTTATAATGAAGGTATGAATGTACTAATCACACTATTGATTTGCATTTACTTTAATTTTACATCCTAACTAGTAACAATGTTTGTGCGCGTGTGCTATATGTTCATATGACAACAATTAAAAATGTAATATAATGAAAAAAAATCTTTTTATACTCTGCAAATATACAAAATCATAACATAAGATTTAAAAAATAAACATTTTTTAAATATCCAAAATTAGGATATATGCTATCTATATTTTTCTCAATAGTCATATTTTTTTAATTCAAAAGTAAAGAGAATACCTTATATAAAACATATTTTTTACATTAATATAAATATTTACATTTTTACATGAATATACTTTTAACAAAAAATTGGCTTGTGATGTAGACTTTTAATTATTGTGCATTATTCCCTCTTATTTTAGAGAAAGATTTCGTGAGTGTTTTAATGTATATAGTTCCTTTTTCTTTTGTTTGTGCTCTGATCTCTATATACTATAGCATCATACATGTCTACTCCCATATTGTCTTAAACATATTGCACCTTTGTTCGTTCTCTCTCTTTCATTCCTTTTGCTCATAAAAATGTTTGCTCGCTATACCACGATCATGGAAGATGCACCCCCTGAAGCTAAATGATCTCCACCGATCATTCCTTTTTAACAGTACCTGAGTTTTACTATGGACGACCGTGCATGTCAAATATAGATATTCATTAAGCTTTCTTCTAGATCGTCACTCTTCACTACTACATCATCTATCATTCTTTTTATTCTAATCTTTTCAAATCTTAACTATGTACTATTCACAATGCAACATACAAGGGTGATGATGACCATTATTCAGTCGCCATCAAATTAGAGGATACTTAGCCAATTTTCTATTATTTTATTTTCAAATTCATCTATATATTATGATATTCAACATACTCTTTGTATTAATCTATTTTCTTTGATTGTCATCTAAATTAATTTTGCATGCCATTTTTATTAGCATGACAATTTCAAATCTTATTTGAAAATTTATCTATTATAGGCTCTTTACTTACGTAATTTGCTTCTCAAACTCGATAAAAATTAAAACATCAATTTTTTACTTTATTTCCAAGTTTAGTTCTTAATTTTACTTTATATTTTGGCTTCCAAATATTTAATTTGAACCAACTACAAATTTTCTTATTTCTAATTCTATATTTGACATGAAATACTTGATCAACTACTAATATTTTTTAGTTTATTTTTTTAGAATTTGGCGTAGACTCTTTATTTATTTTTAATATTGTTTTTAATTACTTATTATTTCTATTCGATAATCTTTGAATTTTCGTATCTAGTAATTGTGTCGGTGCCGAGATTGGCCGCCCAACCTCAGCGCCTAACAGAATGCGCTGTGTCCCGTCCCTTGTCGGTCGATGCAGGAGCTAGCACAATGACACAAGGGGTTTATCCTGGTTCCGGCCACGGGGCCGTACGTGCTCTTGGTACTGTACTATCTTGCACCTGGGCGCTCGTAGTGGGGGGCTACAAGCAAGGCGGGAGAGGAGGAGAAGCCTCCAAGTCCCTGAACGAGTGAGCGATTGATGCGAAGTGCCAATATCGTGAGCGTGGGGTGTGTGTGTCTGGGTTCCGTCGTTGTTGTCCTCCCCTTTGGCCGGCGCTCTCTTCCCCCTTTTATAGTCCAAGGAGGAAGGATAGCGGCCCTGAGGGGGTACAAGTACAAGCACAGTACGTGCTACAAGGGGGGTGTACTAGGAGAGCGTGGCGCCGGGCGTGCCGCCGTCCTTGGTTCTGAACGGCGACTTATGGCGAACTCCGGCTTCTTCTTCGGGCGTCGTGGCCGTCCTTTTCTCACTCGTTGATCTATGACATTTTTCTCCTGACATTTTAAAAAAACGTCATAGTAGCGCACCATCTATGACGATTCTCTAGTTTTCGTCATAGATTCACAATAGTGGGTATGAGGCCCAAAACATTATGACGTTTTATCGTTTTCGTCATAGTCTGACCCATAACATAACGACGTTTTAGCAAATCGTCACGATCAATAAATTAAGAATCACCATAATATGTATGGCCTTTCCTATCAAGTATGGTCTGAAAATTTTATATATAGGACAAAATAAAAAATAGAAAAGGTTGAATTATCACTAGCAAACAATTGAATTTTTTGTCTATGTCTGAAAGGGCTGAAATGGAACATAAGAGTTAAAATACAATTTTATGTATATTTTTAAATTTTATTAGAGATACATAGTTTTGAATTTTATGCATATTATTTTGTTCACAAGATTGCATTAAAAGAAAAAAGAACAATTCACGGAATTAAATCAGTAAAATATATGACGCAAAAGGTCAAAAAAAATGCTCTTCACAGGTCTTCTGTTTTGAACAGAAGACCTCAAGCTACTACACATGTGCAAGACTATCTCATTTTATCTTCTTTATATCGTCCTTTTGCCGCCACGTCATCTGTTTTTAGCACAGCCACGTCTTTTTTTTTTTTTTGAGGAACTCAGCCGCATGGACCTTTTTGAGGAACTCAGCCGCGTGGACCACCGCTGCCAAGTCATGGGCCTCTAGCGGTCCTCCTCCCGCGCACATGGGCCTCTCGCGCGCACGGCCCGCCCGCCGCGTCACTCCCTCGCGCACACCAGCCCGCCCGCGCACCAGTCACCTGGGCCTCCAGCGCGCCCGGCCCGCCCGGCGTGCCAAGTCACTGGTCCTCCTCCTCCCGCGCACATGGGCCTCTCGCGCGCCCAGCCCGCCGGCCGCGCCAATTAATCTGGCGAAAAAAAAGCAAGGCAGGCAGGAATCGAACCCTCGACCTCAAGTTAGAATAGGTTAGGCCATAACGGTTGAGCTACTGGTTCGAATATGTTCATGCAAGGATGGCAATCTATATATAAAATTTTACATAAGCTGATCACATGGCAACACCTAATTGGTTGACTGCTTCGCCATGGATCCATGTATGGACGTTGGGCCACGTGGCGGCCCTGGCTGCTCCCCTTACCATCTTTTTTCTTTTTAATCTATAACTAAAATTTGTAATTAGTATTTCTTCATCATACAAACTCCAAATTCGATGATTTTTTTTCATGATTTTTTCTAAAATCATGGTCCTTCATATCATATCTTTTGTTTTCATACTTTTTATCAATTTCGTCTTGGTTTTGTATTTCATCTTTTTTGCACCAAAAGATAATTGATAAACCATATTTTTTCTATAACACTTGGTCATCTAACTTCATATTTTGTAATGGTATGGTGAACATAAGGATCTATCCAAGTATGATGAAGAAAGTATGTTGTCATATCAATTTATAGAAGGGAGTTGACCGAAGTCAAACTCAATTTGACTGAGACTTAAACAAAAATTTGTATTTAAACTCGAAAATTGGTCAAAACAAAAGTTGCTCAAAATTGTATTCTCTAAAACTTTTGTATTGGACGAAATTTAGTTTGAGCTATAAATTAGGCAGAAAAGATGGGCTTTTAGGTTTTGTTTAAAAGAACTTTGAATTTTAAAAAACAAAAGTAGTGATTTGAATCTTTGTGGTCACTTCCCATGACCATGATTTCTTTGTTGAATCATTTTTTGAATTTTTGGCTTGATTAATTTTGGTAAAATTTAAGTCAACACTAGGTTTGACTGTGGTCAAACATATGCTTAAAGTCTTATTCCGTTTCAATTTGTTTTAATTTGGACTTTAATTCTTGTGTTCTCACATAATCTAATTTCATATTTTGTAGTGGTATGGTGAACATAAGGTTCTATCCAAGTTTGTTTTCCATATGAGTTTAAAAATGTAATCCGCTACTTAAATCTCAAAGTTAGAATAGAGTTATAGGAAACTATATGAGAGATGTACTTATTTGTGAACAATGTATGGTCTTAAGATTTTGTACAGAGTAAAAGTAAGATTTAGAATATCTTTCCTATCAGCATGCTTGTGTTTGTGCCCCTTCTGATTTACTGCTTTCAACTGAATGGCTGTGGTAGACATGTAGAGGTAGAATTGGATAGCTTGTGAGATAAATCTGCTAGTATTTAAGTGTCAATTGTTGATTTACCTCTGTTACTGTTTATTTCTGTTTCTTTTCATCCTATTTTTTTGTAATTTCAATGCTCTTAGCTTTAGTGTAGTGACTTTGCAGCGGCAGTAACAAATCTTATTTCCCTGTAGCTGTAAGTTCACTTTGCTGTTTGCTGTCGAAATGGATTCTTATCAAATAGATGTACTATTTTACTGGTTTTCATGATTTTTCTGACATGGCCTAATGAGGATGGATTTATGATCCCCTGCTGTTCTTTTTTTCTTCTTGCAGAGATACCAGGAAAGCAGCAGGTAGGCAGAGAAGCAGGCTTTTACACTATCAATTTGATTCTTTGGCCGCTAGCTATTTGTTGATTGCAAGAAGCCAAGGAGGCTAGAACATAGAGTCAAGAACAACTGTTTCATAGCAGCAGGTATGAAGCACATATGAATCTGTTGATCATTTCCATGAAAATCCATCTGTTTCCCTTAGGAAATGTCTACTTATGCCTTTAAATTGCAAATGCTTAATCATGTTTATCTATGTTTACTCAGCCTAGGCCTAGATCATATCAGTGTCACTTCCGTGAACCTTGATTTGAATTAGCTATCCATAAGTTCAGGATCAATGTTTAGAGTAATAAGCACTTGTCACTTGTATGCCGATAGACTATTACATTGGCGATGATGAATGCAGTATGTTGCCCTTCATTATTGCAGCTTGTTATGTCTGAAGCAAACTTAACACGGCCTTTTTTCCAGGATTCCCACGAACTCATAAGGACTCAGAAAGGGGCAGAAAAACAGAGAGCAAGGCGTATCTATTGTGCTGGAAATTGGAGTTAATTCTTAGGTTTATCTTTGGTGCTGAGATAGAGTTATTCCTTGCCAATTATCATTCGGTTCATAACCTGTGCTGTTACTTGAGTTTTTGGTTGATAAATTGTGTTCCATGTATTGAGATGTTTAATCTGTGGTGAGATGAAACTTATATTTAATATGTTGTGTGCTTGATTATTGGGCTGTAATGAAATAAATTGTTAGCTGTTAAAAACATGTGGGCCAAATTTGGCCCATTTCAGTGGCCCCATTTTAAATTAGGCCCAAACATGTCATTACCACGTCATTACTGCCACGTTGCTGCCGCGTCAACTACCACGTGAACTGCCACGTCAGCTGCCATGTTGCCGCCATGTCAGCTGCCACGTTGCCGCCATGTCACGACCACGTTGCCGCCACGTCAGTCTTTGCATCCATCTCATCGTCACGTCATTGTCCACGTCATCCTACATGTCAGCTAGTTGTGACGTGGCAACCGAATCCGTGATGTTTATTTTCATCACAAGTAATGGGCTCGTGCTGGGTTTCATGGGCTTGAGCCTTGTTTATGACATTGTCGAATCGTCATAGATTGAGTTAATTTGTGACTTTTTCATTGAAAACGTCATGAGGTCGAACCGTGACGCTCAATACATGACAAAATTTAAGAACGTCACAGGTACTATTTTATGACGTTTTTTCGGCGACCTGTGACGAAAACTAAACGTCATAGATCAACAGATTTCTTGTAGTGTTGCGCTTGTCCTAGAGCGGCTTCGAGGGGTAGCAGGTCCTCCAGCTGGGTCCCGGTCGTCACCCGTACACCTGATCGAGGGTCTCCCATGCTCGCCCAGTCATGGGAGGACGGGAGTTGGCAGCACAGTGCGGTGGAATGATGGCTTCTGCTGGTTACAGTGCGCGGCATGCTCGCCCCGTCGGGGGAATGGCAGAGAGTTGGTGGATCTGACCCGGCGTACGTCGTCGCAGGGCCACGCTAGGATGGAGTCAGCGCTCCCTTATTGGCTCGTACTCTCGCTCGAGGGTCTCCCCTGCCTGCTCGAGGGCTGTGCCGTATGGGGGAGGACGAGAGTAGGCGGAACAGTGGCGCCGAATGACAGTTGTACGTTCGCACAGGGCTTGCCACGCCTTCTCAATGTCTGGGGCAGGCGGTCCTGTGGCCGGAGTCAGCGGGAGTGACAGGGCGTGGTGGACCTGACCGGGGTTCGCCCCTGGTCGCCGTCCGTACGCCATTCGAGGGTGCCCATCTGCCCGCTCGAGGGCTACGTGGTGGGGAAAGGACGGGAGCAGTTGGCACAGTGCGGTGGAATAACCCGTGCCTGCCCGCATAGTGGTGAAGCGTCGGCACAGCACCGGGGGCAGGTGGTACAGTGGACCTGACCATGTCAGCGGCGTGGAGCAGGGCGGAGTCCCATCCCCATCCTTTGACTTGGGCGTTTGGTAGGTCGCGGCATTAAATGCGGTTGCCGGGCAGAGTGGTGGGGCGCTACCACAGCGAATAGAGGGGCGACCTCGAGCGGGGCGGAGTGACCCACTCGTTCGAGGAGGCGTGCGGACCTCGAGCGAGGCGGACGCGGGGTCGTGCCCGCCCGACGGGGTCGAGGACCCTCGAGCGAGGCGGAGACGCGGTCATGCCTGCCCGAGGGGGTCGAGGACCCTAGAGCGAGGCGGTCACGGTGTCCGCTCCTTGGGCCTTGAGGTGAATCAAGCCGGGACGGCCGTTTGGGCCGCGGTGAGCGGCATCGGGCCGTGTTGTTCGGGTGATTTCTGGGCCGTCAGTGGCTAAATGTTTTTTGAGGGTGATTATTCCCGGTGGTTAGGGGACCCCCTTGGGATGTCCCCGACAAATTGTATCTGAAATATTGACTTTTGGGTTAGTTTAAACTATTAGATCATAATAAAATAGAATTAAATGCCAATTTTCTTATTTTAAAATTTTGAATTTATTTATTTAATAATCATTTTGCATATGGACTCCTTGAGGTAGTTTAGATAATAAGATCTCCATAAAATCCGATGATGCATATTCTTCGGATATGGACTCCTTAGATTGTAAGATCTTCATAAAATCTGATGATGCACTTCGGATATGGACTCCTTGAGGTAGTTTAGATCGTAAGATCTTCATAAAATTCGATGATGCATATTCATCTCTCTTTTTTGAAAATTAACGTGTGAATTTTTACGCTCTCTCGGCAAATATGATGGTTTCTTTTAACACTATTGTGTTAAAATAACTAGAAAGAACACATGGGACACACATGTTCAATAAAAAATAAGACTACATAAAAGGCAATCAAGGAATTTAGGAAGATCAACTTCCAAAGATTAAATCAGATTAGGAAGGTTATAGCATGGGCAAGTAGGGACGTGGTACGTTAGGCGGGTAAGTTTTTTGGCTGGTGAAAAAAGTAGCCTCGAAATAGTGGAAACCTCTAGACAATCTTCTTTTCGTTTGACACATCACAAATTCATCAACATACTTTTCCCTGGTGATGCGACATGTGGGTCCTATGTAAGCGGTGGTTAGAAAAATTTTAGGTGGAAATTATTTTTAATTTTACTGGATTCTTATAGTATATATAGATAGATTGATTTTCCACATGTTCTTGATGTACACGTTTTACACATGTATATCTCCCTTTGCGTACACTATGTGACTGCTTATCCATATTCCTGTATTTTCTTTCCAGTTCATTCGTTTCAAATTGTAGATCGCCGTGACTACTTTTCTAGATACATATATTTTGCTATATATTTAGACATAATGTATATCTAATTAAGTGCATAGCAACATATATGTATTTAGAAAAATCAAAACGTCCTATAATTTGGGATAGATGGAGTACACAGAAAAGATTGGTCAATGTTTTTCAACAAATTAATTAAATTGATACATGAAAAAAAGGTGTATCACTTTGTCCGACTACTTCTGCGCCACCTGTTAATTACTTTTCATGCAAGATTTGGTTTGATTTTTTTCTTCGTTTAATAACTTACTATATCATCTTTATCCTTATCCTGGATAACAATTAACAACTCATTTAACTCTATAGACACAGTTGGATCGGGACTGTCATGCATCGAGCTCTTGAAGTAGGACCTCGCAGCAAGATGGTGTTATCATCCTCTGCTACCAATTCTTGGGCATGGCCAGAACTTGAGTCAGTTTTTCCACTCACACCTTCTGCGACAAGTTGGATAAAATATCCTGAAATGAACCAAATTTGGGTTTGGATCTTTGTCATTGCCGTGCTTAAAGTTTTTACACTCGAATAATTATTGTAAGTGTTTTGAAAGGTGTAAGAATTATATTATAATAAATTGTGGTACAATAATTTCTCACTCCGCGGTACAGCTCACATATTTTCATCTGGTAATACTTGAACAGATTTTCAATAAAATAGATGTCCTGGAGTTATTACTGTGAATTCAGCTAGACCCGCTTCTTCTGAACAGAAGATTCAACTGCGGAAGCTGCAGTTGCCGGCACCACCTCTGCGCCTGAGCATGAGCAGAGGCCACGCAGAACTAAAGCAACAGCAATCGCAACGAATGGAACGTAGAACTGAACAAGTTTTGCTGTTCCTCTCCCGGAACCCAACATCTCCCCGAACATTGCAGACTGAAATGAACAAGATAAACATTAGAAAACTGAAAGGATGATTTCTACAAAAATCCATATTGCAGCAAGAAGTAATTGCGTTCCGTCTTATTTACCACATCCAGTTAAATTACTTAGCAACCAGTATGCGAGCAGGGAGGTAGATGACTAGATGCATGGTTACCAAGTATGTAAGCATGAAGACGCCGGCCATGAGGGAGGTGGTGGCGACCCAGCGGCGTCGCCTGATGATGCCGTAGAGGTTGGCGACGCAGACCGGCCAGAGGAAGGCGAGGGCGAGCCAGACGAGGCCGCGGAAGAACGGCGGCGGGTCGGCGACGAGGTAGTGGTCGAACTCGGCGGCGAACCACCGGTAGATGTTCACCAGTGGCGCCGGGTAGAGGCGGCGCGGGAGGACGACCTGGGAGTCGAACAGCGGCGCCGCCACGGCCATGAGCAGCGAGAAGAGCGCCAGCACCGCGTCGGCCGCCTTGGAGACGATGGCCATGCTTAATTGGGTTGCACGGCGAGGACGATGAATTTTGGAGTTAATGATCTGGTTGGGAGACTGCATGAATCGGAGTTACTGCATGACATGTGCCTCTTCATCGGGCACCTTGCGGCGGCTGTCCAAGTAACAACACCAACGTGTCAACCACCAACCACATGTTTTATTTTTTTGTATGAATGGAGTTCTTATTTCATTAATGAAAAATTAAAGGTCCCGAGCGCCCTAGGCTATTTTCAGTGGACATCTTTTTGTATTTCTAAAAATAGCACGTACTCCCTCCGTCTAAACAAAATGCTACAGGATTCAAAATGTGTAAAAAAACAAGTCATTCTACTATATTTAATTTAGTAAGTGCATGTACATGCAACAATCAATTAGTATCAAATATGGCTACTAATTAGGGACAATTAGGGTCATTTTACTTTCTCATTAATCTGTCCTAAAATTTCTAGAGTCTTCTTTTTTTTTTGGGATGGAGAGAGTAAACAAGTACACAATTAATTTAGAGATGAAATGTTCCATACAATGCAATGTTTTATTCTGGTGTTTCATAGACAATGCATGCAAGACACAAGTTTGTTGAAAATTGTGTATACATAGTTTCATCAAGATGATACCCCATTTTATCTCTCTCTTCATTAACTTTTTGCCACTGTGGGATATGGGTACCCCTGGGCCCACTGTCAGACCAGACCACGGCGGCCAAGGTCCACCTCTGACAAGCCCATGAGCCGACCCCTATGCGGCCCATATGGGCTCCCTGACTTGACGGACAAGGTAACAAAGACCCGGCGGGCGGCTCGTCCGGATATCCAGGGATATTCTAGTTGTAACCGACCCAGACTAGAGTCCAGGTCGGAGCCAAGTAGGTTTAGATGGAAACCGACTTGTAAACCCTAGCCCGCTACCCTATATAAAGCGGCCTAGGGTACCCTCAACAGGGACCACGCAAGATCACGCATCTCATCCTGTAAACCATACGCTCGCCCAAGCTCCCTGAAGCTCGGTCGAGTAGCCAGCAATACAAACGACGCCACCGACACAGGACGTAGGGTATTATACCTCCAGGTAGCCCGAACCTGTCTAAATCAGTGCCTCCCGTGTACTATCAAGCTGCTAGTTCATCAATCGCCCTCCTACAAATCAACCACTCGGTGATGTGTCCGATCAGCTTACGCAGCAGATCGAGCAGCTCAGCATCCGTGAACGGATTCCAGATCTACTTCCGCGGCGCCTAGTACCTTACCCCGACGAGATCATCGACGGGCTAAATCGCATCAACGACACGCTCGCTGAATGCATCGCCATGTCCGAGCGAGTCCTGGACCGCTCGGGGAACATGTTCCCCCACGGACTGAAGAACGCTGCCTCCGACTACTCCGACCGGCTCCCGCAGCGCGAGGTCCAGATCCAATCTGGAAACCCGCCCGAACCCACCCAGCTTCCAGATTGTGGTGAGTTCCAGGTCGCCAGAACCGTACTAGGGACCCCCGAGAACTCGGAGGACGCGTCCAAGGACTGCGCCTCGCGGCCAGACCGCGAGGTACTCGTTTCTGAAGACCAACCGACCCAAGACAATGAGACCGCGTCCGCGCGACAACGTCGCATCGACGCGAACACCCTCCGAGCCCAGCGCCGGAAAGCTGAAGACACGGACCGGCAAGCAGATGGAGGCTCGCGCCATGAGGAACTAGATCCACTGGACCCGCGCAATCTGGCACGTGAGTTCGAACGGGCCCAGGCCAACTTCCAAACACCATCAGCGGGCATGGCGGCATGCATCGCCGAGCTGGACCACATGGAAGCCACCCCAGAGGCGGCCCAGCTCCGAGCCCGGCTGGCCGTCGCGCAGAACCTACATCAGAAGGACAGAGAAGCTAGGTCACGATCTAGCCGATCACGCTCGAGCAGATCGAGTTCCCGCAGGACCGGGCACAACAGATCTGAATGAGGACGGCGCCGCTATAGATCCCCAACTCTGCGCGACATCCCGGAGGAGGTCGATCAGGAACGAACGGCCGACCACCAGCCGGATGAATCCGAGGGCAGGCACCCCCGAAATCACCGTGACGATGGCAATAGACGCCGACATCATCACCGCTTTGACGGTGACCTCCGTGACAGGCTTCGCGGGAGGGACCGCGATGTCAGAAAAGAGCTCGACAGGCGGCATCGCGAACGTGATGCTGCTGAGATGGAACGCTGAGAGCGGTATGACCAGGACTACGGTCAACCCGAACGCCGAGCCAACTATTCCGAGTACTCTGCTGACGACCACCGCGCACGCCGCGAACTCAGCGAACGCGACCGATACGATCGTCGTTACGGCTCGCCAAGAGCGCAGGCCCACCGTCAAGACAATGGCAACGACGACTTCGGCGACAACGACTTCAAAATTGAAGGCTTCCAGGCTTTCATCAAACGACTTCGCCAGGTTTCATGGCCGGATACCTTCAAACCAGCCATGGTCGAGAAGTTTGACGGTCGTTCCGACCCCAAACTGTGGGTCCAGACTTACATCACGACGGTCAAGGCCGCACGCGGCAGCACCGACTAGGCGGCGGCTTATTTCCCGGTCATGCTGGGCAAGGCGGCGCTCCTATGGCTCTCAGGACTGCCACCCCAATCCATCGACAGCTGGGCACAGCTCTGCAAGGTATTCACCGAGAACTACCAGGCCACCTACACTCGGCCGGGCACTAGGTTCGATCTGGATCTAGTACGCCAAAGCAGGGGTGAAAGTCTCCGAGACTACACCAACCGCTTCTTCGACAACCGTAACAAGCTTACAGACGTCGAAGAGAGGGACGTCATAGACGCTTTCTGACGCGGTCTCTATGACAAAGACGTTTTTTGCAACCTGTTCAAGAAGGACCCCAAGACAGTTGGGGAGATGATGAAGGTGGTCGAAGAGGAGGCTAAAGCTGACGCCGCCGAGCTGGCTCAGTTCAGGACTAGGGACCGGAGAGATAAAGACCATGACCGCCCACCAGCAGAGCAAAAGAAGATAGAACAAACACGCGGCAGACGTGGCAGGCCTGACGTCGCAACTATTGCAGAAGGCGAGGGCCGCGTGGAGTCACGACTCCAACCAGAGCAGCTCGCCCGTCTAGACCTGTCTCTTATACACATCTAGATGTGTATAAGAGACAGGCCACCAAAGAAGCCGCGCTACAACACCAACAACCACGACGACAGAAGGGACGGCGAACGCCGCAACGAGCGTCGCCCCAACCGCCGCAACGATCGTCGCCACGACAACAGAGCGCCGGGTGGTGGCGTGCGCCGCCCAGTACCAGATGCCGCCGCTGCTGACCAACATGATAACTTTCAGCGCGCCGATCGCCAAGTCAACGTAATCGTGGGAGGCCCCGATGCGTTTCGCGACAAAAGGAAGACGAAGCTTCACAGCTGCGAGATAAATCTCGTAGGTACCAAGGGTGTCGAGTACCTCAGGTGGTCGGAAACTCCGATCACCTTCAGTAGGAATGACCATTGGGTCCACCTGCCTGAACCAGGCTCGTACCCGCTGATCGTCAGCCCAGTTGTTGACAAAGCTCTCCTCACCAAAGTACTAATCGATGGAGGCAGCACGCTCAACATCATCTTCACCAGAACCCTGAACGACATGGGGTTCGACTACAGCAGGCTCCGAGACTCCCATCACCCGTTCTACGGCGTCGTCCCAGGCAAGGCGGCCTACCCTGTAGGAAGAGTCACCCTGCCGGTAACCTTCGGCACGCCCGCCAACTACCGCACCGAGTTCCTGCACTTCGAAGTCGCTGACTTTGGTAGCTCCTACCACGCCATTTTTGGGCGGCCCATGTTGGCTCGCTTCATGGCCATCCCCAATCACACCTACTTGGTGATGAAAATGCCGGCCCCGAACGGGGTCATCAGCATGGCCAAGGCCTGTCTCCCAAATAGGAAAGCGCGCTCACCTCCTTCCTGCGGGACAACTGGGACATTTTCGCATGAAAACCCTCTGATATGCCAGGGGTCCCAAGGGAGAAGGCTGAGCACTCCTTGCATTTGGTAAAAACCGCCAAGCCGGTCAAACAAAAGCTTCGACGGTTCGCACAAGATCGCAAGGAGGCCATTAGGGTAGAATTAAGTAAGCTCTTAGCAGCCGGTTTCATCAGGGAGTGCATGCACCCCGAATGGCTCGCAAATCCTGTACTTGTCAAGAAAAAAACCGGTGAATGGAGAATGTGCATTGATTATACCGATCTCTATAAACATTGCCCTAAGGACTCCTTCCCTCTTCCTCACATCGACCAGGTCGTCGATTCCACGGCTAGTTGCCTCCTACTCTCCTTCCTAGATTGCTATTCTGGCTATCATCAGATAGCCCTGAACCCAGCCGACCAAGATAAGACGACATTTATCACGTCTCACGGCATATACTGCTACAAGACAATGACCTTCGGCCTCAAAAACGCCAGAGCAACTTACCAGAAGGCAATCCAGGGCTGCCTGGATACCCAGATAGGAAGAAACGCCGAGGCCTACGTCGACGATGTCGTGGTCAAGACTTACGACAAAGACACCTTGATTGCCGACCTCCAAGAAACATTCAATAATCTCCGCTGCTACAGATGGAAGTTGAACCCGACCAAGTGCGTCTTCGGGGTGCCCTCAGGTAAACTCCTGGGGTTCTTAGTCCAAAATCAAGGCAATCCAAGATTTGCCGCCTCCCAAGAACAAGAAAGAAGTAATGAAGCTGACAGGAATGATGGCAGCACTAAGCCGGTTCATCAGCAAGCTAGGTGAACGTGGCACCCCTTTCTTCAAGCTCTTGAAGAAAGCCGACAAGTTCGAATGGACGCCGGAAGCCGATCAAGCATTGGCCAACCTCAAAGCATTCCTTATCACCCCGCCAGTACTCGCCGGGCCGAAGAAGAACGAACCCCTCCTGCTGTACATAGCAGCAACCACAAATGTGGTCAGCACAGCTTTGGTCGTCGAACGCCTGGAAGACGGACACTCTTACCCGGTGCAGAGGCCTGTATACTACGTCAGCGAAGTACTAGCCGAGTCAAAAATCCGGTACCAGCACCCTCAAAAGTTGCTTTACGCACTCCTGATCTGCTCCAGAAAGCTGCGCCATTACTTCCAGGCTCATCCCATTCATGTGGTGTCCAACTTTCCGCTCGGCGAGATCCTCCACAACCGCGACATCAACGGCCGAGTCATCAAATGAGCAGTAGAACTCGGAAGCTTTGACATTACCTTCAGGTCGAGACAGTCCATAAAATCCCAAGTATTGGCAGACTTCTTCAGACTTCTTAGCCGAATGGATAGAATTGCAAGCGCCAACACCCGCCGAGCCACCAGAGCACTGGACATTGTACTTCGACGGCGCCCTCAACCTGGAAGGAGCCGGCGCTGGAGTACTCCTCATATCACCAGAAGGCAAGCACCTCAAATACGTGCTGCAGATACACTATCAGGCGACCAATAATGGTGCCCAGTACGAAGCACTGATCCATGGATTATAAATAGCTATCACCCTCGGCATCAAGCGTCTGTTGTGTTTCGGAGATTCAAAAGTGGTGATAGAACAGGTTAACAAGAACTGGGAATGCTCCAAAGAAACGATGGACGCCTACTGTGCAGAAGTTCGAAAGTTGGAAGCTCACTTCTACGGCTTAGAATGCCGCCACGTGCCACGGGAAGAAAATGTCGCCGCGGACGTCCTGTCCAAACTCGGATCCAAGCGCTCCCAGGTACCCGCCGGTGTGTTTGTACAGGACCTACAGAAAGCCGTCCATCAAGCTAATAAACGAAAGCGAACCCACCGCCTCTGCCGACCAGGTTGTCGCAGCAGTCTCAACGGTTCCAGAAGCAGAAGACGAGAGAGATTGGCGAGAGCCACTCATCGCGTTCATAAAAAATGACTGCATGACCATAGAAGATAAACTCGAGGAAGACAAGGTCACTCTCGAGCAGCTCAGCCGGTGAAGCGCTAATTATGTGGTAATTGGGTCTGAGCTTTACAGAAAGTCAGCATCCTCGGGAGTACTCATGAAGTGCATCCTACGCAGCGAGGGCCTGGCATTACTGCATGAAGTTCACTCTGGCACATGTAGCAATCACGCGGCAGCTAGAACGCTGGTTGGCAAGGTTTACAGATCCGGGTTCTTCTGGCCCACCGCGGTCTCTGACGCAAAAGAACTCGTCCAGCGTTGCGCCGGGTGTCAGTTCTTCCAAAACCAAAAGCACCTGCCGGCTCAGGTGCTACGCACCATCCCACCATCCTGGCCCTTCGCAGTATGGGGGCTCGATAACGTGGGACCGTTCAAGCCAGCTCAGGGTGGAGTTAAGCACTTGCTCATCGCGGTGGACAAGTTCACCAAGTGGATTGAGTACAAAGCTGTGACCGACACCAAATCGGCCACAGCAGCAGCCTTCATTGAAGAGATAACGCATGTTTGGTGTCCCAAATCGCATCATCACCGACCTCGGCTCGCAGTTCACAGGGCACGAGTTTGGGATTTCTGCCAAGATAGCCAGATCGATGTGTACTACTCGTCGTCAGCACACCCGCGGTGCAACGGGCAGGTCGAGCGCACAAACGGCATTTTCCTGGACGCCCTTAAGAAAGAAATTTATGACGCCTTAAACCCACGCGCAAGCCGTTGTGCTAAAGAAGTACCACACGTGGTATGGGATACATAGAGGAGTCGTGCAACTGGCTACTCGCCGTTTTTCATGGTCTACGGATCAGAAGCCGTGCTGCCAGCTGACCTCGCCTTCTCTGCACCACGTATCAAGAATTACGAAGAAGGAGAAGCCGAGTCAAGTCAACAGGTCGACGTTGACGCACTAGAAGAGCACAGGCTATGCGCCTTAACCCGGCTCGCGCGCCACGAGCAGGGCAGCAGATACGCCGGTACCATGACAGGAACGTCAAAGAACGATCCCTGAACGTAGGCGACCTCGCCCTACGCCGAGTCATGAGCTCAGCAGGGCAGCACAAGCTGTCCGCACCATGGGAAGGCCCGTTCATCGTCAAGGAAGTCGTCTCTCCAGGAACCTATCGCCTAGAATGGGCTGATGGCAACCCAGTTCCCAACGTCTGGAACATCCAGCACCTCACTAAGTTCTATCCTTAGACCAAAATACAGCTATGTACCTTTACTCTGCCATCTCAATTATTCAATAAAGTTTCATCTACTCCGATCTTGTGTCTGTCAACAAAATGCATTCACAATAACTCTTCCACGACGGCCACGTGCTCGTCCTCCAGTTAAGTTACTCACGAAGTAACCATAACTAACACGGCAAGTCCGATTCACTATATCCAATATCTAAACACGCGCGAAAGTGCTCGGCCGGGACCCTGCCTATGACTAAGCCTCCATGCAGAGCATCATAGCATGCAGGAGTGCTGCCTCCATGAGAGCTCCAACCAGTTCTTCGCCCGAGTCCCTAGCGCTTGTCATCATTGCGGTGAAGTGATAGGGGTTGGTAAAATCGACTCAAAACAAAAATCGCTAATATGGAAGCATTCCTCATTACACAAAATGTCTGCCAAAAGCTACATGATTTCCCTGTTTCTTCTCCAAGCAGGTCACTCGCCAGTTACATCAACAACACTACGGACTACATCAATTGCCAAACCAGCGAAGGACTCGGCCAGATCCTCGAACTGCTGCTCTGATAAATCGGGGTGGTACCTGTCGCGAATATCTTCAAGATCGAGGTCGGGGTGGTATGAACGGACAAGCGCCAGTGTATACCTCACAGCATATCTGGCAGTCTCCGTGGCCACTCCTCTGGTGTACTTAGGCAAATGTTGCAGCCGTTCCGCGATCGGCACTGCCGGACGGTCGCCAGGAGCTTGAATCTGGTCACACGCTGACATGGCCAAAGCTTCATATCGACCAGCAGCCTCTGCATATATGCACGGGTTGTTTAGTACAGCAAAGGTATCATGAATACCATGAAGGCAACAGAACTCAGAAGTAGTCCTCACCAGTCATGGCGGCGTTGTGGGCACACACAGCCCGGCCGTGCGCGCTGGCGAGGTCTTGTATCTCCTTTTCGGCTGCCGCAATCTTCTCCTCCAGGATCTTCTTCTCACGGGCATGACCTGCGCAGTAAAGCCAACCACAACCAAGTGTTATGGCTTCATGCTCGGTACACGTGGGAAACTCAAGACGACGACGCACAGCAGGTCTCCGCTCACTTTCTATGGCGCGCTTCAGCTCAGCGTCCCTCTCCCGCAGAGCGGCCGCAACATCCTTAAACTTCTGGTCCACCGTCGCAAGCCAACCCTGGATCCGCTCCATCTCTTTGGCATGTCCTGAGAGCTCGGAATACAGAAAGATGAAGAATAAAGTTGGCACCACCGAGTACTCTCGAAGACAAATATTTACCTGCATTAGTTGCCTCCAGCTGAGTGACGAGTTCTTGGTTGAGTTGCGCCAGGCCCTCTGCATCCGTGTCCTTCTGAATCGCGACACCATGAGCCTCATTGGCAATAGTCCGGACGCGGGTCCTGAGCTCCTGCAGCTCCAAGTACTCGTCCTCGGCCACACGCATCAAGCGCGTGCCCTCCACGGTCCCGGACATCAGCACCTGTGCCATTCAAGGTTCAAAACAAAGCTGCGGGCCATTCACTCCTGAGAATAGATTAACTCACCTCCATGTCCTCCAGCATCGAGCTTGACGAAGCGCGAATCCGCTCGAGCGCCGCCCTGTTTGCGTTGGCAACGCGCTCAAAGCGTTCCTGACGACTCAGCTCCTCTTCTTCTTCCTCCTCTGGATCAGCATGCTGGTCCGGAAGTGTGTCGTCCTCGAGCTCTGGCATGGCCGGCTCCTACTCGTCGGCTTGAGCGTCCGACCTGGTCTCCGTCGCCACGATCACCAACGCCCCTGGGCCCGACCCAGCAGCGGCGCTCCTTGCTGATGCCTCTGGCGGCTCCACCAGTGGAGCAGCCTGCTCCATAGCAGGGGCATCCTGGGACAAGGAGTCCCCTAAGTCACCACCGCTGTCAGATCGGGTACGCGATGTGTCTGACAGTACGGTTACTTTCCTGAAAAGCATCACAAGCACAAAGAAAGCAAGAGTCAAAGATTTGAGTTAGCAAAAAGGGGATGCCCGAGCAGAACCAACTTAACCAAGCTAGGGATCTAACCTGTTACTTCTGCTCGGGCGCTTGAGCACCAAGCCGGCTGGACGAGGTGGCCGACCATCCCCCAGTGAACGCACAGGCATAGAGGACCGCACCGGCGCAATCTCCACCACAGCATCTGGACCCTGGCCTTCATCATCTACATCCGGGGAGGCCCCGGTGATCTCTTTAGCGGACGGGGCACGGTCCGACCTGTGCCTCTTTGCTTGTAGCACACCAGACGACTGCGCCTGTGCCTGCGCCAACCTCTTCCGCGACTCGGCCGCCGCGGTCTGCACCTGCGAGGAAAGTCTCCGCGCACCAGCTCGGGTCCGAGCAGCGGTAGCAGCAGACTCCACAGCAGCTGCTCCACTTGAGCTCGGGGGAGAGCCGAGCTCCTCAGAAACCCAGTCTTCGAGGTCTTTCGTAACCGGAAGCGGGTCTTCCCTCGCGTCTTCCGGCCTCATCACCTTTCGCCGCGGCCCCGGTGTCCCCTCAGGCAGTGGCGCCGGGCAAAAGAAGCGCTTGGTCACCTCCTAGCACAAATAAAGCAACATGAGTTCAGGTAATTCACATGAAAATATCAGAGAAATTAGACAAAGACTCGGAATGGAAACTTTACCGCAGGTGGAGGGTTCTTCAGCGCATAAGGACGGGGCGCGCTGAGGTTATTCACCTCGCCCTTCATCATCGTGCCCACGCGTCGGAGGACCTCTGTTGACACTGGATTTTGGTCAACGTTGAGAAGATGATAAGTGGACCCAGCGAGAAATCGGAAAGGCATTCGGCAAACGACCAAGCGGTCGGTTAATTCTCGGAGTTTCGGTAAATGCCTCTACGGTCGGCTGTTCTACAAGGTGGATACTCCGTTCGGGAAACACATATGGCGAGTGAGGCCGGCTTGCAGGGGAAGACACGTGGCGATGGAAGTACATCGAAGACCAGAATGCGAGAGAATATACACATACTTATATACGACAAGTCTTACGTAGAAGAAGAAGGCCAAAGGAAATCGTGTTAGATGGAATATTATATATAATCAAGTTGATGTGCGTGTACGTCAAGATAAGGAGCAAGGCAAGCAAGGAAAGACATGCCCAGCACGTGTCTAACTAATTCATGGTATCACGTACAAGAGGAAAGATCAGATAATCCAAGTACAACACGGAGTTAAAACATCAGGCTGGTGTCCTTGCCGATTAAGGAATATTATTTATTATATCAGACCAAATGTTCTCCCGTGAAGCAAGGAAAGAGAAGACTCGCGTTGTATACATGCATACTAGTCATTCCTAAAGAAGATTTTTAGGATTGACCAGGAGACGTGGTTGTATTATGTTACGTATCTATTTGCCGATCGAGCCAAAACAAGAAAGAGGATGCATCGGCCAAGGAAGCTTCAACGTCAAGACTCTGAAAAAGGGAAATCGGAGTAATGTATCTTAACGTTTCCTTTTATTAGCCTTGTTGCATACGTTAGCCCAGGGTATAAATATAAACCCCGGGCCATTGCAAAAGTTCAGAACCAAATCAATACAACCGGCTTCGCGCCACCCCTTCGAGTCCTTTAGTCGAGTCGTCGAGTTCTTCGAGAGGGCCAATCGATCCGTCGACCTCCGTAAGTATCCGGCGACCTTGCTATCATGTCTAGTATCGTGCGGCAGATTTAGATTATGATGCAAGTAGTCTCATCTGTTTCGCTTAGTATCGTGCGGCGGATTTAAGCTTAATGATGGGAAGTTTTTGCTTGTGCCTTGTATCGTGCGGCGGATTAAGACATGAGTAAAAAGAGTTATCGGCTCTATTAGATTTGGCAATGTCTAATAGATTCTTTAAGTTATCCTGTGTTGCTTTGAGTTTTACTTTTATGTTTAATTCAATTAACACTCCTTTGCCCAATTTAGATTGATTAGATTCGGCTGTAGCTCACAACACGACAAATAAATTATGGTCTCTTCACAGCCGAACCCGAATCAATCTAGATTGTCACGTGTTGCGGGTTCAAACTTGTTAATCTTGCGTTTGGTGGTGTAATTCTAAACAAGTCGTATCATGCGGTGGATTGACTTGTTTATTTTTATGCTCGACGGGTTCAAAAGTACCTAAACATGCGGTAGACTAGTGCTTTAAACCTATGCATTCTTGTTTATTAAAAATCTATGATCATGCTTTCACCCTTTTATTTATTTCGTCGCGTTACGATAATCGGTTATGGTTACATGCTACAACATGTCGCTTAGTTAAAATACCGATCTTTCGTCACGCTGACGTCACACGTTCGGCATTGCGTTTCTTGCATGCTTTGCTGATTACCGAATGATGCGTTAACTGCTAACAGATAGCTTGTTCGTAGCTTTATGTCATTCAAGATGGCTTTGTAAGCCGTAGATACGGAACTGTCTGACCTCGTCCGAGTCGAAGCCCCGGGATGACTCCCGGGTTGGGTCCAGGCGACCCAAAAAGTCGAAAGCCGCATATACCCGATCCTTGATCGGCTGGATGGTCCAGGCAACGAATGACATTGTCACTGCCATGGCGGTCAGACCCTTCTGCTTCAGGTCGGCAATCATCGCCAAGAGCTCGGGGATCCCATCAAACTCACCCCCGACCGGAAGATCGCGCCACGACTCCCGCTCCCTCGCCGCCATGCCAGTCCTGCTAGGCAGGAAAGGCGGTTGGTCCACCATGTAGAACCACTCGCGCCGCCACTCCTTGTGGCAGTCCAGCAACTGCAGATCAAAGTACTCCTTTTGCCTACCCATACGCAGGGCAATGCCCGCCCCACCGGTAATCCGAGTAGGGCCATCTCCCTCGTTCCCCGACCCAATGCGCTTAACGCGGTACAGGTACCGCCAAAGGTGGAAATGGGGAGCGATTCCAAGAAAAGCCTCACAGAGGTAGATGAAGAACGAAATGTCAAAAATCCCATTGGGATTAAGATGAGAGAGCTCCAGACCATAGTAATGCAGCAGCCCGCGGAAGAAATCACCGGACGGCGTGCTGAATCCACGCTCCACAAAATGCGCGAAGACGGCCACCTCACCGGTGTTCTCGAATGGCCTCTTCTCCTTCCCCGGCAGCCTCCACGCCAAGGTCTCCTTCGCGGGGAGCACACCGCGGTTCGCCAAATCCTCCAGCCGCTCCATCGCCATCTTGGTCTTCCCCCAGGCCGCCTCCTGCTCGCCCTCCGGCGGTACCCCAGCCGCCGCCAGAGCCTCCAGAGCGGCGCGCTCACCAGCGTCGTCGGCCATGGCTGTGCTTGGTGGGAGAAGGAAGGGAATGGATGAAGCGAGAGCGGAAACGCTCGACGGCCTCGGAAACCGCGCTTGGCAACGGCGGGCTGAGAGAAAGTAGGGTGAGGAAGGCGAAGGGTGCGGCGCAACGGTGGGATGACGACGACGGTGTCCTTGGTCGCGTATTTATAGCAAGGCGCCGCCCTAACCTAACGGCTCCGAAACTAACGGACGGAATCCGCGGGATTGGCGATCCGCGATCCGCCGGATCCGAATTGACGGATCGGATATGTTTCCATTTCAAATGACTCGGCGCGTTCCAAGAGAACCAAGCCAAGTCCCTCGAAAGCTCGGGGCCTGGGCGCCGCATTACGACTCGGCGCGTTCCAAAAGAACCAAGCCAAGTCCCTCGCAAGCTCGGGGGCTGGGCGCCGCATTACGACTCGACGCGTTCCAAGAGAACCAAGCCAAGTCCCTCGCACTGGACATCCTATTTAATGTGTATGAAACTCTATGAAACCTTGCACTGGAATTAGCCTTAAGCTGGAGACAAATTGACCTCCGATCATTATAAATTCTGCTATAGGTAGATTCCATCAACCATGTAACAATCACACAACTACGAAAAACCCCGTAATTGTCCAGTGTTCAGATCTTTGTCGAGTGCTTTTCCTCGGACGCCGAATGTTGAGTGAGATACACTTGGTAAAGACATGGCACTCGGCAAAAGAGGGGCTTTGCCGAGTGCCTATCCGCTGGCACGCGAAGGTAATTTTTTAAAAAAGATTGAAGCTTCTGTTGAGTGTCGGATCCAGTGGCACTCGGCAATGATATTTTAGAAAAAAATAAAAAAGACAAAAACTTAAATCTTTATCGAGTGTTAAGAAAAAACACTCGAGAAACCCTTTCTTTGCCGAGTGCCACTGATCCAGCACTCGGCAAAGGATCCGCCACCCACCGGCCGAGTGCGGCCCGCTCTGGCCAGCCGCGGCCAGGCTAGAGCTGACCGGTGGCTGGCCACGCCTACCCGGTGGCTGGTCGCTCCTTTGCTGAGTGTCAACACTTGGCAAAGAAGTGTTTACCGAGTATAAAAAAACACGGCAAAGCTCTCTTTGTCGAGTCTTCTTTTACCGAGTGAAACACTCAACAAAGCCTTAAATTTTGTCGATCATATCATGATTTAATGTGTACCTCTATATATAACCTGTATAAAGAAAATAATAGACGTTTTGTCAAATACCATAAACGTTATTCTAGCTTAACTACATATTTTATTATCAGAGCAGTTTTCAGTGCTCTAACTAGTAGAATATGTTCGTATCATAAATTACAGTACCACATATCATTTAGGTAATATGGTGATATATTAAATAAGAAAGAAGAAAGAGACAAAGAAATTAGATCTCATAGCGGCCATGATTTTAACGAGAAAAGCAAAATATACAAGATATATGACCGGATTTTATATTGAAATAGTGATATATCAAGGATAGTCGGTGAGAGAAAAAATCTCTATGCTAAATACTCCTATAAGGTAATCTAGAGATTTTAGTATATATTAGACGAGCAGAGATAAAAACACATATATCTCTGTGTGATATTCTCTGCGTTTTTTAAGACATACACGTGTATCAAGATTCAAAATTTATAATTTTTATTAATAATTTAACTGATAACTTTTAATTTTTATAGCACAAACTTAGAACGGTTATATTTATATAAAAATATTATTCACTAATTATAAATTGATAATAATAAATAATGATACAAAATTTAAACTATTTAGTACAGCACGAGTGGAGTCTATTGATAGATATAGTATAGAACTGTGTATTTTTGAAATAGTGTCCATATGACGTGCATGATACCAAATCTCATTTGGTGGTTCGTGAGTTTGAATTGCGAACTGATCAATGATGGAGTTGTGGGTTACGTAAAAATGGTTTAGGGCTGATAATTGTTGTCCTGTCCGAGCATTAATGTCTCCTGTCCTTGAGCCAGAAAAATTGTTGCGGGCAAATGGGACAGCAAAGGACTACTCCCGTTCTCCGTCCTGATATCTTAATTGGTGTACTACTCCTTTACCTTTTCTTGGGCCAGTGTTAGTACAAGTCATGAACAATAAATTGACTGTTATGTCAGTATTTTTGATGATGTAGCACTGTATTAGGTCAGTCTCAGTGAGGGTTTCATGGGAGTTTCATGGCATTAAATAATATGGTGATGCGGCTGAGGAGAGAGAGTGAAGAGTTTCATGGTATGTGAGAGGTGTTTCATCACCATGAAACTCCTGGCACAATTACCTAGTTTCTGGTCTATGTAACCGTGTGATGAAACCCTACACTGAGACTGGCCTTAATAAAAAGAGCGATGAAATACTTTTTATGGTGATGAAACTCTATGTACACATTTACCTAGACAGCTTGTGCCTTACATGTGACTAGAAAACAATAATTGATGAAATTATACATTGAGAGGGAGGTGTTTCATCCTAGTTTCAAACACTTTTAGATGATGTGTCACTCTAGGTAATGGTGTCCATGAAATTTCATTGAGGCCTTGTTTAGTTCCCAAATTTGGACATCAAGGGCCTGTTTAGTTCCAAAAAGCAACTTCCAAATACACTATACAAAAAGAAGATTCTCCGTCACATTAAAATATCATAACATGCATGGAGTATTAAATGTAGATGAAATCAAAAACTAATTACACAGTTTTATTGTACTCTGCGAGACGAATATTTTGAGCCTAATTAATCAATTTTTGGACAATTTTTTGCACATACAAACGAAAATGCTACAGTGACGCAATGATTACGAAGGAATGAATTGTTGGCTAAATACAACCTTGAGGATAACTCATGGATGCTTGTGAATCAGTGTATTTATATATGTAAGTATACGTGCTTGCGAGCGTATGTACCAATCTTTCGGGGAAAAATAGCATAGGATAAGATAGGATCAAGTAGTCACGTACGCATGGAAAACGATCTGCAAATGACGTGGATGGGATACGGCCACGTACGATCGGACGCCTAGAGAGGTGCAATCCTAAGGGCTGATTTGGGACCGCCAATCCCGGGGCGCGCGTCACGGGGAAATCTGTCCGGCCTATACAGGTCGGGCACCCTACCCCGAGAAAAGGCCGGGTTCTCCGGCGGGGATAAAAGTTCCCAGAGGAGCCCTAAGAAATTGACCGCATAGAGGGCCCATGTTATCATTAATTAGTCCATCCCCGTCCCCACAACACATCCCCTTACGACAGGCCTTATCACTTCATGCAGTAAATAATGTTGGTGGCGAGTGAACAATCAACCAAGGTCAATGTCATGCCTTAGTTTCAAAAAGCAACTTTCAAATTTACTGTGCAAAAAAAGATTCTCTATCACACCAAAATGTCATAACATGCATGAAATACTAAATGTAGATGAAATCAAAAACTAATTGCATAGTTTTGTTGTACTCTACGAGATGAACATTTTGAGCCTAATTAATCAATTTTTTGACATTTTTTTACACATACAAACAAAATGCTACAGTGGCGCAATGATTACGAAGAGACCCACGGACTTCCAAATTTGGGTGGTGTTTAGATGTTAGAATTGGTAGGTTGAATTTGGGAGTAAGATATCACTTCGTAATCATTGCAGTACTGTAGCATTTCGTTTGTATTTGTGAAAAATTATCCAAAAATTGATTAATTAGGCTCAAAATATTCGTCTCGCAGAGTACAATAAAACTGTGTAATTAGTTTTTGATTTCATCTACATTTAATACTCCATGCATGTTATGATATTTTAATGTGACGGAGAATCTTCTTTTTGTATAGTGTATTTGGAAGTTGCTTTTTGGAACTAAACAGGCCCTTGATGTCCAAATTTGGGAACTAAACAAGGCCTCAATGAAATTTCATGGACACCATTACCTAGAGTGACACATCATCTAAAAGTGTTTGAAACTAGGATGAAACACCTCCCTCTCAATGTATAATTTCATCAATTATTGTTTTCTAGTCACATGTAAGGCACAAGCTGTCTAGGTAAATGTGTACATAGAGTTTCATCACCATAAAAAGTATTTCATCGCTCTTTTTATTAAGGCCAGTCTCAGTGTAGGGTTTCATCACACGGTTACATAGACCAGAAACTAGGTAATTGTGCCAGGAGTTTCATGGTGATGAAACACCTCTCACATACCATGAAACTCTTCACTCTCTCTCCTCAGCCGCATCACCATATTATTTAATGCCATGAAACTCCCATGAAACCCTCACTGAGACTGACCTAATACAGTGCTACATCATCAAAAATACTGACATAACAGTCAATTTATTGTTCATGACTTGTACTAACACTGGCCCAAGAAAAGGTAAAGGAGTAGTACACCAATTAAGATATCAGACGGAGAACGGGAGTAGTCCTTTGCTGTCCCATTTGCCCGCAACAATTTTTCTGGCTCAAGGACAGGAGACATTAATTGGTGTACTACTCCTTTACCTTTTCTTGGGCCAGTGTTAGTACAAGTCATGAACAATAAATTGACTGTTATGTCAGTATTTTTGATGATGTAGCACTGTATTAGGTCAGTCTCAGTGAGGGTTTCATGGGAGTTTCATGGCATTAAATAATATGGTGATGCGGCTGAGGAGAGAGAGTGAAGAGTTTCATGGTATGTGAGAGGTGTTTCATCACCATGAAACTCCTGGCACAATTACCTAGTTTCTGGTCTATGTAACCGTGTGATGAAACCCTACACTGAGACTGGCCTTAATAAAAAGAGCGATGAAATACTTTTTATGGTGATGAAACTCTATGTACACATTTACCTAGACAGCTTGTGCCTTACATGTGACTAGAAAACAATAATTGATGAAATTATACATTGAGAGGGAGGTGTTTCATCCTAGTTTCAAACACTTTTAGATGATGTGTCACTCTAGGTAATGGTGTCCATGAAATTTCATTGAGGCCTTGTTTAGTTCCCAAATTTGGACATCAAGGGCCTTTTAGTTCCAAAAGCAACTTCCAAATACACTATACAAAAAGAAGATTCTCCGTCACATTAAAATATCATAACATGCATGGAGTATTAAATGTAGATGAAATCAAAAACTAATTGCATAGTTTTGTTGTACTCTACGAGATGAACATTTTGAGCCTAATTAATCAATTTTTGGATAATTTTTCACAAATACAAACGAAATGCTACAGTACTGCAATGATTACGAAGTGATATCTTACTCCCAAATTCAACCTACCAATTCTAACATCTAAACACCACCCAAATTTGGAAGTCCGTGGGTCTCTTCGTAATCATTGCGCCACTGTAGCATTTTGTTTGTATGTGTAAAAAAATGTCAAAAAATTGATTAATTAGGCTCAAAATGTTCATCTCGTAGAGTACAACAAAACTATGCAATTAGTTTTTGATTTCATCTACATTTAGTATTTCATGCATGTTATGACATTTTGGTGTGATAGAGAATCTTTTTTTGCACAGTAAATTTGAAAGTTGCTTTTTGAAACTAAGGCATGACATTGACCTTGGGTTGATTGTTCACTCGCCACCAACATTATTTACTGCATGAAGTGATAAGGCCTGTCGTAAGGGGATGTGTTGTGGGGACGGGGATGGACTAATTAATGATAACATGGGCCCTCTATGCGGTCAATTTCTTAGGGCTCCTCTGGGAACTTTTATCCCCGCCGGAGAACCCGGCCTTTTCTCGGGGTAGGGTGCCCGACCTGTATAGGCCGGACAGATTTCCCCGTGACGCGCGCCCCGGGATTGGCGGTCCCAAATCAGCCCTTAGGATTGCACCTCTCTAGGCGTCCGATCGTACGTGGCCGTATCCCATCCACGTCATTTGCAGATCGTTTTCCATGCGTACGTGACTACTTGATCCTATCTTATCCTATGCTATTTTTCCCCGAAAGATTGGTACATACGCTCGCAAGCACGTATACTTACATATATAAATACACATACATAAACCTTACTTTCATAAGTATTATCAAGAGATTGGACCGGTATATTCGTAAGATTCATAAAGTCATCACAGATGCCTCGCTATTGATGAAGATATATCACCTATCACTAAAAGGTTAAGATTAGCGCTTGTTAATTCTAGAATAACTCTAGAAAATTACGACACTGCTAAGGTAATAAGGACTCGAACTTTCGTGAGCAAATTCCATCACAAAGAACCTCATCAACTAACCTACGATCGGTTCGTCTTATCCTATGTTGTCTCTGCCTACGATCACAAAGAACTCTATTGACGGGGATGGACGACATAGCGTCATCGCCATCTCTAAAGCATGCTTCCTGGTGTGCTACAAATCAGAATTATTTTATCGGGGTTGCATGAAATATATCATGACGCCTCTTTTTTCAACGAGATTCATTTATGGAATTGTTGGATGAGATGAGCTAGTTTAGAATAATTTTGATGATGCAAATATTTATTAATTTTTGTGCTGTTGCAGCTATTACTTTTGGATGTCGCGGATATTATCATTTCATGTTGCCATGGGCAGATAGAAGAGGTCCTTGCTGATTCACACGGGATTTCATGTGTCGGTTCGTTAGGTTGTTTGCAGGCAGTATACTAAAGGATTGAACTACTCCCTCCGTATCATATTTAGAAGTCGTTTTAGACAACGACACGGTCTCCAAAATGCAACTTTGACTTATTATATTTACAAAAATATTTATTGAAAAATAATATATGAATACTTTTATAAAAATATTTTTTAAGACAAATCTACTCATATAGTTTTCACATTCTCAAACTCAACGATTTAAAAGTTATTCATGATTTATATTCCCAATGTTTGACTAAAACCTTGTCCAAAACGACTTCTAAATATGATATGGAGGGAGTATTTAAAAATCTCCAGATCTATACTTATTTTCAACTTCCTCAAGCATTTTGTGGTTTGCTACACCCTTCCTCATCTCTGGGTGCCTAGGTATTCGTACTAATGATTGATCTTGTCAGTGGGCCCACCATCGAACATCCGAGACGTCCAGGCAATAGGAGTTTTCGGAAGCAGTTCCTCTGAAGCTAAGTCACCTGCAGTTGTGAACTGCATGGACTCAACTGCAGAGGAGACTCATCCGGGGTTTTCATGGGACAACAAAGTATACGGACACAAGAGGACTTGTCAAATCTAATCCTCAGTTTGCATAACTCATCCAGATTCGCTTTAGCCACACCTTTTGGCTCGCGCGTACAAACCTAGCCATATGACCTGTGCAGCATATGTGATAAGATATATTATATTAGCACCGGATCTTTAATGCGCCGAGACATATGGGAGGGGCGAATGATGATTTATCTGGTAGTGATTATTTTCTTTTTGACCGAAGTCGGGAGGGGAAGCTCCTACCTATTTTTTAGATTTTTTTTATTTCAAACCTAGTTAATTCGCTCCCACGGGGAGTCGAACCTGGGTCTATTGGGTGCTACTCAGGTGCTCTAACCACTAGACTAGAGGCCCTTTCACGTAGTGATTAATTCATGGCAAGCAAAACTGGTGTAGCAGCTCTCGTATCCTGGCTTAATAATTATCCTTTCGCTGGATACAGTTCGGGCTCCTTCGCAACAGTGCTGGGCCATATCCCTCTCTTTTTTTAATAGAATTTCATATTTGAGATTATTAAAATGTGGTTCCTTCTATGGTTATATTATTTTTTATTCTTTATTTGACATTTACTCTAACTTTTCCTTCATAATTTAAGGCAGTATCATCCATTCGATTGGTATGACATTCCGACAACTTCTCTCTTACCATATGTGTTAGATTTTAGATGCAAACAAAGACCCACTACTCCAGAACCCTGGATCACAAAAGGTTGGGAACCAGTATCATAAACGGTTCTCAGAATCGTTTGTGATATGCCGTTTGTGATGCTGAGCATCACAAACGGTTCGTGGCTGAAACCGTTTGTGATGTCCCGAGCATCACAAACGGTTGGGCCACGAACCGTTTGTGATGCTCAGGACATCACAAACGGATTCAGCCACAAGCCGTTTGTGATGCTTGAACGGCTTGTGGCATCAACCGTTTGTAATTTCTTTTTTATATACAGCACGTATACAGCTCATATACACATCACAATCACATATACATCACATATACACATCACACGCACATATATAGCTCAAATATATCATATATTCACATCATATATTCATCCCAAACCTTAACACCTTCATTCCACAACAAAAGTAGGTCATCCACCAATGGCTCTAGATACACATCAATATCATTTCCAGGCTGCTTTGGCCCTAGGATCAGCAAAGGCATCATAATGTAGGTCCGCTTCATACACAACCAAGGGGGAAGGTTGTATATGCAAAGAGAGCTAACATCTAAACACCACTAACCATGTTAAAAGGATTCATCCCATCCGTACTCAGGCCGAACCTTACGTTCCTGATCTCCTTTGAGAATGTTTTCTTGAAATGATAATCAATAGCCCTCTACTGTGAACCATCTGCCGGACGCTCTTCTGCAGGCCAACGCATAAGCTTTGCCGTCTTTGGGTTAGCAAATAGCCTCTTCAACCGAGGAATTACGGGGAAATACCAGACGACCTTGGCATGTGGCCTTTTATTCCTGTCACATGTCATATGTATTGCTGACTCGGACTTGTACCTCGAACTTTTGCACACTGGGCATGCATCCAAATCCTTATAGTCACCACAATACAGGTTGAAATCTTTTGGACATGCATGGATTTTCTGTACCTCGAGCCCCATTGGACATATCATTTGCTTCGCCTCGTACATGTTCTTAGGCAACCCATTCGGGCTTGGAAGCATCTTCCCCATAAGATCCAACAAACTGTCAAAGCCTGTGTCCGATAGGCCATTAGATGACTTCAACTCCAGTAGCAAGAGGTCAGCTTCAAGCTTGGACATGCTGCAGCCATGGTACAAAGGAGTTTTGGCATCTTGCCTCATCTGCTCTAGCTTCTTTAAATTCTTCGCATCAAGGCATTCTGGCTCACCATCACGTATCATCTGGTCAATGCCATCCATCACATCATCATCTGCTAATGTCTCTGCAAAGTTATCCATGAATGATCCATGGTCGACATTTCCCGTATCATTTGGTTGTGTGGCTTCATTCTCACCACGTGTGGCCTCTTGGAACGTTTTCTGCAATTTCTCAACCACATTTGTTTCTGTGGCTTCATTCTCACCTTCCTCCCCATGCTTGTTCCAAACCCTGTAGTTTGCCATGAAACCCCTACACAGCAAGCAGAGTCGGATCTGCTCGACGTTTCGAAACTGCTTCTAGTTTTTGCAATCAACGCACGGACAAAATTGATATCCATCGCTTGTTTGGTACGACCTCGCAACATTCACAAAGGAGTCAACCCCCCTGACAAATGAGTCATTTTAACTGGCAACGTACATCCAACCTCGTTCATCCATCTATTACAAACAAAATGGGTTTGTCATTAAACCAATATTCCAATAAAAATAATAATGCCAAATTATTTGCAAATCAATCGCACCGCTACATACAAACCTTGAGTCAAGTGAGTGGATCAAATTGAGCCGAGGACCAAATTGAACCAAGTGGAGCCGAGGACAAAATTGATGAAGAAATTGATGACCAACGGCCTAGAGGCAAAAAAATCGAGTTTTCATCACATTCTTCTAAATTTTGCATCTATTCAAGCTTCAAGAAAGTAAGCAAAGCAAGTTAGATACTAACCTTGTTGGAATGGAGTGAGAGCTAACCATTTCGATAATCCATGAATAAATTGATGAAAAACGGCCTAGAGGAAAAGAGATCTTTCATCACATTTGTCTCAATTTTGCAACCATTCAAGCTTCTAGAAAGTAAGCAAAGTAAGCTAGATACTAACCTTGTTGGAATGGAATGAGAGCTACACATTTCGATATTACATGAATAAATTGATGTAAAATGGCCTAGAGGAAAAAAAAGAGATCTTTCAACACATTTGTCTCAATTTTGCAACCATTCAAGCTTATAGAAAGTAAGCAAAGCAAGCTAGATACTAACCTTGTTGGAATGGAGTGAGAGCTACACATTTCGATAATCCATGAATAAATTGATGAAAAACGGCCTAGAGGAAAAGAGATCTT
The DNA here is from genome assembly GCA_900205405.1 of Echinochloa crus-galli. Taxonomy (NCBI): domain Eukaryota; kingdom Viridiplantae; phylum Streptophyta; class Magnoliopsida; order Poales; family Poaceae; genus Echinochloa; species Echinochloa crus-galli. Next base: position 238,493 of record OAMR01000606.1, read on the forward strand.
TCATCACATTTGTCTCAATTTTGCAACCATTCAAGCTTCTAGAAAGTAAGCAAATCAAGCTAGATACTAATCTTGTTGGATTGGAATGAGAGCTACACATTTCGATAATCAATGAATAAATTGATAAAAAATGCCCTAGAGGAAAAAAAGAGACACTTCAACACATTTGTCTCAATTTTGCAACAATTCAAGCTAAAGAATCATGGAAGAATGCCTATAATGTGTCCTCAAGCAAGTTATTAATGATCTACCTACTAAATTCGAGTTGCTCCATTGAATTTCATGAGAAATGAGCTCTAGAGAGGATGAAAGAGCGCCTCCATTAAATTCATGTCAAATTTCAAATTTAGTGGTTAAAACAAGCTACAAATTGGAAGAGTCGAGTGTTACCAACCTCAAAAAATGTTGATGGAGAGCTTTCTTCAAAAAACGTGACCTTTCTCGAGCAATTCGGTGAGAAATGGCCGCAACAATGGTGGAAGAAATGGTGGGCGTCGGGTTGGAGAAGAAGAGTGGGAGGGGGAAGTGGGGTTTTGTACTGTACGAGACATCACAAACGGTTTGTAACACGAACCGTTTGTGATGCTCATCATCACAAACGGTTTGAAATCAAACCGTTTGTGATGATTGTCGATCACAAACGGTTTGTAACACGAACCGTTTGTGATGGACCTCATCACAAACGGTTCCAAGGCTGATTGGATATGTAGCCGTTGGAACTGTTTGTGATGAGAGCATCACAAACGGTTCTAGACCGTTTGTGATGTTTAGTTCTGTAGTAGTGACCATATTGCCGTCGGCTCTAAGAAAGTATATTAGTGCCTTTTAATAGACAGTCTCATACATCAACAGATAATCTTAAAATAACTTATCACACAATCAGCAAGTCCTACATGGCACTGCATAAACGTCTTATAAGACCGCTAACGTTCAGTAATATATCTGCCCTAATAATTTGCCTCACCCGAAATCAGCCCTAATAATCTGCCTCACCCCAAATCAGATTCTCTTGCAATGCCACGTACTGGTCCCCTCCCCTACCACAAATCTGCTGTATTTCAACATACCCGTCCTCGGCACATCAACTATTCATTCCCCACCGGATGAGAATCAAAGTGCAAGCTTGCCAGCGAGGTAGCATGAATGTGCGGCGAGCCCGGCGGCCGACGCGATGGTGGCCATCACCGAGAGGGCGTGGGCCGTCAAGAACCTCCCGTTGGCCGCGGCGAGGGCGGCGCAGGTCTCCGCCGCCCGCGCATTGCTCCGCATGCCGTCGAAGGAGCCGACGCCGCCAATGCCGAGGCCCCTCTCCAACCTGTGCCTCTCCCGCACGACCTGCAACAGACTATATGCTGTCATGTATGCAGTATGCAGGCATATTCACGCAGATTGATTGCTCGAAAATAAAAAAAACGTAGGTTTGCAAGTACAAGGCAACCACACTTGGCTAGTATCTCCACACTCACGTCGATGATTTTAAGATCCAGACGTTTGTTATAAGGATAATGAAAAAAAATCTGTGGCCTTCAAAAGAACACGTAGAAATTGCAATAATGGTGGTGACGAATATTATGATATATTGATATGTATGCCACACACTTCGGTACGGTGCAACGGTGCGAGGGCCACAACGGAGCTACGTGGGACAAGGGAGATCAATTCTATATCTTTTGAAAGAATCAATTCTATATCTCCGTTTGCATTTTTTTTTATTATTGCTCGACGTACCGTATCCTGATCGATCTGATGGATAAATAAAGATTGTCACAGAAGTAGACAGCGCAAGAGGATATCATGCAATAATCATGTTATATATGTCACGGAGGTGGTACAGTGGTCATAGAGTGTTTTTCGTGAAGAATGAATGGTGGTTTTATAATAGGCTATATATATTTTGGATATTATATATAGTACTGTCTTCGTTCTAAATTACTACTCGTTGTTGACTTTTTTCTACGATCTTTGACCATTCGTCTTATTCAAAAAATTTCGACAAATTTTTTGAATAAGACGAATGGTCAAACGTTAAACGAAAAGTTAAACAACGAATAGTAATTTGAAACGGAGGTAGCAGTATGCATGTCATTTTGATTTACCCCACTTGAATTTTATGATTACGAATAATGTAATTATGTGATAATGGCCGTATGCATCAAGATGGAAAAGCCAGAACCTTTTCCTTTATTCAAAAGATCCTATCGACCCAATGTTCATCCAGTCTTTGTACTACCAGAATAGTTGACATCCACCCCCTCAAAAGCCTCGGTCATTTTTGGATCCGGTACTGATGGAGCTTCAGCACCGGGTTCAATTGCTAGGAGCTGGATGGCGCATAGAGTTGGCTGAGAGGAGGTCATTAGCACCGGATCGTGAAAAAATCCGGTGCTAAAAGTCTCGTATTAGCACCAGATGCGGTCACTAACCGGTGCTAAAGTTATGAAGTGCATTTAGCACCGGTTACATACTGCAACCGGTGCAAATAGGACTCAACCGACAGCCCCCTCTCTCTCTCCTTTATCTCTTCTTCTCTTTGTGCACAGGCCATTCTCTTCTCTTCTCCTTCTCTCTTTCTTCTCATCTATCCTTATCTCTTCCATTGTTGCGCAGGCCAGCGAGCTGCGGGTGCGGCGCGCGAGCTGCAGGTGCGGGCGCGCGTTGCCGCGTGGGGCCGCCGGCGCGGCGCGTGGAGCGGGCCGCAAGTCCGGCGCGCGAGCTGCGGGCGTGGCCGCGCGGTGCGAGCTCCGGCGCGGCGCGCGAGCTGCAGGCGCGTGGTACCGCGTCTGCCGCCAGCTGCGGCGCGCAGGGCTGCAGCGCAGGCCTAGCCGTCACCAGCGTTGCTCCGGCTGTCCCTTGGTCTCTCTAATACCCCTTCTGCTCTTTGATTTGCAATCCCTTCAGCCAAACATATATGATTTTTCCAGTTCCTCAATTTTTTCCTCTCAGTCGGATTGGGGGAGTCAACGTCAGTTGAATCCTTGAGGTCTTGTGATGATTCAATCCCTGGTGTTCCCATCCGTTCTGGTGGACTTTGATTTTCTTTTTGTTCTTGAGATTTCCCAAGAAGGATTAGGATCCGTGTCGTTTCCCCTTTTCCTTGATTGTCTTTTCTTTATTTGCCTCAGAACTGCGGCGCAGGATTGGTGGGGCGCGGCAGCGGCGGCAAGACCGGCCAGCGGAGGGCGCGACGCTGTCCCGCGAGGCGCACGGCGCAGGCCCGGCGAGGTGCGCGGCCGCGGAGGCCTGGCCGGCCGGCAGGGAGTGCTGCAGCGCATGAGTCCGTTTTTCTTTCCAATTGTGTGTGTCGATCTCGCTGTAAATTGAATTGATTTTGCAAACAATTAATTTACAAGATGAACTTATGTGATGATTGAATCTGTTGTTTTGAGATAACTTATGTAATCTGTTGTTGTGAGATAAATTGAATCTGTTGTTGTGAGATAAGTTTTATGGGATGACGGCTGAAAAAAGTAAAAAAAAAATCCATGAACAACCGGTGCTAAAGGCCTGCTGCCGTCACTGTGGTGGTAGGGGCTTTAGCATCGGGTGTAGCCATCATCCGGTGCTACTTTTAGCACCGGATATTTCATCCGGTGCTAATGTATTTCACCCGGTGCTAAAGGGATCACCGGGTGCTAAATATCCGAGGCTAAAGGGTGATCCTTTAGCACCGGGTGGGAAACCCCTCGGATATTTAGCACCGGATGGGAAACCCGGTGCTAAAGGGCTTTTCACCCGCTGCCAATATCGACTATTCTAGTATACTTGATCAGCTAGCGATGCCGTTCGCCCAAACACGCTAGGGCCTCCATGTCTAATGCCCTTCTTGCCTACGGATCTGCCGCGTCATGGCTAGTCATCAGTATCTTTCGTCCCTGCCCAATCTTCCTGCCCATCCGAGGCCGGTCCAACGCCTCTCTAAGCATCCCTGGTGCCTGCGAATCCGGCCTCTTCCTTGCACTTCACTGATATGATGCATATATATGCGGTTTGCTTGGTGACATGCATTTGCATCTATAAATTGGATTCAGAGGTTTAATATTTGTAACGGCACACTTTGATGTATATATACTTTGATATATACATACTTTGATAAATATTGAATTTAGAGGTTTAATATTGAAATAAGTGGGTAATTGAGAAGTATATATAGGAGTTCTTTGGTATTTACACTAATGATAGTGTTTGTTAATTTATATGTTGATTTTAGAGGTTAATTTAGATTACTTTTAATAACAACGAAGGTGGGTAATGTAGATGTACTTTTAAATGTTTAATTTAGGCTATTTAATTTAAATTAACCTCTAAATCATTCCAAGGTGAATCTTTAGCCGGTTTTTAAAAACCATTGGTTGAGTAAACCGTTTGTTAGTTTTTGGGTTATCTAGACTTTAGTCATAGCAGTAGAGTAATTTGGACCTCTTCTGTAATTTTGTAAATACAGGACGCTTCCAATAGTGATAATTAAATATGTCGAAAGTACTTTATATGGTGAATATATAGCAACATCTATCTTATATCATCATTTGTTTGAAAAATATGTAGATGGTGAAGGTAAAATAAGGTTTGATCAATAAGTATCCTATTATGACCTATTATAGTTTAAGCCAAATGGAGTAGTTCTTGAGCAACACGCCAAGGCGTGCACTACGGAAAACAATAGGTTTGCAGAGTGAACTATGTCCCGACGTGATAGAATGCGCTCGACAAACCCTTAGACACTCGACAACTATGAACTTTCCGATAGTGGTGGGATCCGGATCAGATACTCTGCCGCGTAATGTGGAGTTCTGGCCTCATATATGTAGTGTACTACGAATATATATGGCGTTACCTCGAGGGTCTTGGGGGTGAAGACGAGTAGGTTAGTGAGGTCGAGAATGAACTTATGTGATGACAAGCAGCTGCCGCCGCTCGGCGGCCGAAGCTGCCTGCCACGGGAGGTGGAGCCACGCGAACGCCGCCGCAGAGGCCGCCGTGCACGCCGCCGTCAGCGCGAAGCACGCCGGGAACACCTTCCCGCGCAGGCGGCCCATCATGTGCCTTGGCAGGTTCCTTTCCATTCGTTCGTAGTGCAGCACAGCGAGCATCACGTACAGAAAGAGAAAAATGATGAGACAGAGAGACGGACATTCATAGTGTGTGTTCAGTTTCATTAAAGGGTGGCAAAATTTGGTGAGAATGTCACATCTAATACTGTAGCATACTGTAACACTTTTTGTTTGTTTATGATAATCGTTGTCCTACTATGATCTAACTAGGCTCAAAAGATTCATCTTATCGTGTACATCAAAACCATGCATTTTTATTTACTCACGTTTAGTGCTCCATGCATGAGGAAATGTGATAAGTAAATAGTGAAGTTTGGAGAGAGAATTTTAAGAAGTTTGGTGGGAGTGAACACAGCCATAAAAAAAATTGCTAGCATTCTTACAAGAACATCATGATGCCACAGAAATTGCTAGCGTTCTTACAAGAACATGATGATGCCGCTGATGAAGACGGCCCAGACGGTGGCGCCCCACGAGGTGGCGAAGCAGAGAAGATAAGCAAGCTTCACGACCGTCGTCGTTGCAGGGGGCGAGCCACCGCCGAAGAGCCGCACGGGGGTAAATGCAATGCCGCCGGCGGCGGCAAGCAGGAAGGCTGCCATCAGAAAAAGCAACATGATCGTCGACTGCCGGAAGCACGTACACACTAGCTAAGACAAAGGCGGAGGCGGCTGGGCTTCGGCAATCAAACAGTGCAACTGTACGTGCAAGCTAGGGCAAGTAGCTCGCGGACCTAGCTTAATAATAAATAAGGTCTGATCCGGAAGGGAAACATTATCTTTCCCGGATCTCAGTCCTCTGGTGCTAATCCAAGCAGAGCGATGTTGTTCATCACCACGCCATATGCCAGCATAACCAATGCAACTATGCTCACATAGTAAATTGATTGTAAGTCAGTTGTTAAGATTTTTTTATAGTGAGATTTTTTCATCCGTGTTTAATTTGAGTTCATCGTAGGATTCATCGTAAGTCACATTCCTCTAAATTTTCTTAGGATTTAATCCATGCTATTTTTAGCGGTAATTGAGATATACTATACTATCGTATAACCACGCACCTAGCGGCTTGTAATCGGCGCTATCTTTTAGCGAAAAGCGACATACCCGTCGTATAGCGCCCCGTGGCTATAGTGGACTAATAATGCGGTGTGAAAGGGAAACATGAGAAGATCCCCAATACAACGTCTGCCGCCTTGAAGACGATGGCCATACTTTGTGTTGTGCGGCGAGGTTGGATTTGGAATTAATGTTCTGGTTGGGGAACGGTATGGAGCTGTTGCGTGAGGCTTCTTGATCGGGCACGAGCGCTTGTCCAGGTAAAGGAGTCCCAACTGTCTAGATCACCTAGTTTTTATGGCATTTAATACATCGTCACGTCTGTAATTTGGTGATATGGCAGCTGAGTAAATGAAAAAAGAGGAGAAAATTTAGAGAAACCGTATCTCCTATATGAAAAGGTGTCAGCCCGAAATCCGATGAAATAAGAGAAATCGCGTTGGGGGATACCTTTGGGTCGAACCTCCTCATCACTGGAAGAGGAGCGCCTTGTCCCGTCATCATTTAGACCAGTCTTAGTACACAGTTTTACTGTACAGTTGCATAGACTAGAAACTAGATAATCATGACAGATGGATTTTATGGAGATTGAACTTTTCTGACATATCATAAAATTCTTCTTTGTCACATCAACAAATTTAATATCATGAAACTAACCTCATTGAGAACGAACTTAATTAGTGCCCACATCAACCTGGTAGCCTTGGGTGTGTTTGGTTACTCGGATGAGTTTTTTATAGCTGCATCGTATATCCGGATGAGTGAAAGCAGGCTGAGTGGATGAAAAACTTCTAAAGAAGAATAGTCTTAGAATTTCAAGGATTAATTCCAACCGTTAATTAATATTCTCTGCATGCAGTGATTTTTGGCAAGGATATGGTTCAATGAATTGTTCCACAAAGTTGCTGATTGCACAGAAATATGTCAATGGTAGGAATAGTCCACTACTCAATTTCTAGAGTTCTCTCTTTATTATTGGAGGAGCTACAAGGCAACGTCATGTACAATGAACAGTAGCTAGGCCCCTAGGAGCTCGCAGACTATCGGAGCTCTAGTACAAGCTAGTAGATTACAGGATGTTTGGTTGCAGGAACTAAAGTTTAGTCCCTCGTATCAGATGTAAAGATGCTAATTAGAAGTATTAAATATATATTAATTAAAAATCTATTATATAAATAAGGACTAATTCGCGAGATGAATCTATTAATCCTAATTATTAGTCCATAATTTAATAATGTAGTGTTGCAATAAACATTTGCTAGTAAATAAGGAATTAATTAGGTTTAATAGATTCGTCTCGTGATTTTCTAGTATTCAACAGAGAAGTACTTGTGAACTTGTCAACTGGGGTAGTGCTTGGCCTGTGCTTTAGTCGTGGACGTGTGCCTGTTTGTGCGAGACTAATAATCCTTGACAAGGGATACGCACCTTGTTATTTACTATGGTGTGCAAGTGTATTAAACATGGTTGGTTGTAGATTTCGACGTGTCATTGCAGTTGATTTGGTTCCACGTGTCGGTGTTCCCGTTTTATTTTTTCGTACCTCGATCGTTTTCAATACGTTTCCGCTCGAATTAGTTCATCCCCAATATCCTGTGAGTTCTTATTCATTTTCATTTTTTCTGATTTCTATTTCGTTTTCGTACTAAAACCTATGAAAGTGAATCCGCCAGACCGCTTTCAACCCTGGTTACTATTGGAACCTGTCTTCGTCGACGTCTGTGGTTGTGTCACATACTCACATCACAATCATCTGGTACAGTTCGAGCCAGTTTTCCGCGAGTGTACAACTGCACATGGGGTCTGTTAGTATGCCTTGTTATTTAACAACGTGCGTGTGCCACGGACAATAATTACGTCCATATATATGCCTAGCTTCTCCAAAAGCAACAGAGAGGCATACACGTAGAGGTGACCCAAAATGCTGCTCCTACCAGCGGTAGCCGTCTTCGTCGCCAGCGGCGTCGTCTTGGCCCCGGAAGGCAGCTTCGATGGCTCATCGGCCACGACGACGGCGGTGAAGGCGACTCATCTCGTGTGCCTGGCCATCTCCTGGGGCGCCACCGTCTGGGCCATATACGTCGGCGGTCTCGTCATGTTCATGTATGCATATGCCTCGTGTAATTAACTTGCATTGGGCCGCGCATCTATACTCTACTGTATTTGTTTGTAGAAAATTAGTTAGTTGCATGCACTACGGGAAACCCCGTATATGCCGAGTGTCTAGCTCTTTGCCGAGTGTATTTTTTCGGACACTCGGCAAAC
>OAMR01000606.1:248665-262454 GCA_900205405.1 Echinochloa crus-galli
AGTTTGCCGAGTGTGTTCCACTCGGCGAAGAGTTTGCTGAGTGTTTTTTGGGGTTTGCCGAGTGCCCCAGGCACTCGGCAAACCTCGGGTTTCCCGTAGTGATGCTTGTGTGGTTTGGTTTGGCGTAGGAACTTGCCGAGGCACATGATGGGCGGCGTGCGGGGGAAGGTGTTCCCGGCGTGCTTCCGGCTCACGGCGGCGTCCACGGCCTTATCGGCGGCGGCGTTCGCGTGGCTCCACCGCCCGTGGCAGGCGGCATCGTCGTCGGCAGAGGAGCACCGGCAGCTCGTGATCCTCGTCGCTGCTGTGGGGCTCGATCTCGCCAACCTGTTCTTCTTCAGTCCCAGGACCCTCAAGGTATAGGACATTCCCGCTTTCGGAAACTCTCCCATGACCGTCTCAAGAGCTATGCGTGTAGAACACGGGCCATTTCATTTCCCTTGTAAGAGCACTCTGTTAGAAATCTAGACATTTTTTGATATATTATAATTCTAGAAACTATTAACAAATTCATGACTATAGTGAGTGATCTTGTGAGAACAAAGCATGTGCGAGCGTTCAAGTTAAATCTCAAATAAAATATGAACATCAAGCAAAACCAGAGGTGGTTTATTATGTACCCAGGGGCGGAGCCGGAACCGAAGGAACCGGAATCGCCGTCACCAGCCATTAGCGACTATTGAAGTAGTCGATCTTAGTTGAAGCAGTGGCAAGGCGATGCAGTAAAGTCCCTCGAACGGCCTCCGGGATGTAGTCGTTCGCGTGATGAAGAGGAAATAGTCGTACAGCTTGGTGATGCCGGGAAGTTGTCGTTCATAGCAGCGAGCAGGCGCGTACGAGTACGCTCCCAAGAAACCTTATCGTCCGCCTATCCTGAGCAGGATCACTACACAGACGGGGTGGTTCGGAGGCAACTGCTCACGCAAGCAGAGTGCGCGCAAAGCTTGCATTCGGAATGTGAGAGAGCAGCAAACAACAGGGAGAAGAGAGTAGTCTCTTGAAAGAAGTACCAGAAAGAGTATGAGTGTATGTTGCCTGTGAGGAGAGGCCTCCTCTTATAGGCTCGCACGGGAGAAGGGGGATGAACCTCACGACACGCCCCCGGCGAGGGGAGCGAGCGCGCGTGCGTGTGGCACGCCCTTTTCTTTTTACCAACTTCACAAAGTGGCCCACATTTGGTCCACCATTTAAGTTAGTTAGGATTCTCGTTGACTCTCAATCTGGGAATTAACTCCCTAGCATTTATTAGCGGACCCTTAATTCTTTGATTAATTGAGACTAAAATGGGCCAAAGACCCAATTAATCCAACACACTCCAATAGGATCAAACTCCTATTTAAAAATAGAGGAGAAAAACACATTACAGCAGGATTATATATTCCAATAAACATATATATAACCCAATATTATATAACAATCCTAGTTCAAAGGCAGATTTTATTACTTGTGTGCCATGTGCCTTTGATCCCGTGTCCATGCTCAGTTCATTTATGACTCGGCAAAGATCGAACCCTGAGCTGGCCTGCCGATTTGTGTGGGTGGCCAAATCATGGACCGATATTTCACTCTTTTTTTTTCTATACTGATCGAGAGAGAAGCGCTCAATTTGACTTGCAGTCACACACGAATTAATACGCCTTGTGCAGGTGATGCAGGAGAGGCACAAGGTGGAGAGGAGCCTCGGCCTCGGCGGCCAGGTCTTCCTCGACGGCTGGCGGAGCAACGCCGAGGCGGCGACGAGCAGCGCCGACCTCGCCGCGGCCAACGGGAGGTTCCGGACGGCCCATGTCCGGTCGGCGCTGGCCACACTCGCGTCCTCAGCTGGGCTCATCGCGCACACGTGGTACCTCGCCGGCAAGCTTGAGCTGTGAAAATTAAATTGTTTAGCTCTTCCGGTCCTTCTTCCCCAACCACCAACACCTCTGTCGTCAGAAGCACAGTGGTGGCTACTTACCAAGACCCATTGGGCCTAAAAGGGCATGATTCAATGCAAAATTGCATACATGTTTATTGTAGTATTGATGAAAAATTAAGGTGGAATGTATGTGAAATTGCTGTTGCTGTTGTTACAGAAAATAATTTCCTACCATAGATATAGCTAGCCTTTGTATAGACAGCATGTGCAATACAAGACAAGTTATTATACTTTGAACCAGAGTATGTGAAGCACTTGTTGTTTCAGTGTGTGATTGCTCAGCAATATGTGGATTTTCACTTCAGCAATCATAGACAAACAAACAAGGTTTATATTGTTTCTTAGATAATGAATAGAATCTCGCCTCTGTATCCGAAAATGAACAAGGTTTATAACTTCATAACTTCAGTATCTATACTCCCTCCGACTCCAAATATAGGTTGTTAGCCTTTGTAGGTGATCTTAAGGTAGAAGGGTTGGTTTAGGCGCTAGAATTTTAATGCAACGCACTGCTACTCTAACCTCGTATTGTAAATAAACTAGGATGTGCAAACAAGCTAGAGTGCTGAAAAATTACAACAACAGAACTGGCTAGTTAAACTGAATAAAATTCGAGGTGCACTGATCCTAAATGAGTTGATAAATTTTCTTTACGGTGGAACCTGTCCGCTTAGATTTGAGTCCTCAACTCATCACGGATGCTCGTATTTTCATGGATTAATTTGAGAAATTAATCTAGGTTTTTTTTAGTGGCAGGCAATTTCCCCGTTGACTGTGAGGCATATGTGGTTTAGATCTGATCTACCAATTTTAGTCTCACAGATATGCTTACAGAGTAGAGTTTGTGTGCCATTCATAGGGATGAGTGTGCATGCATATCAATATATTTATTTGTGTTGGTATTTTTGAAAAAATAGATGGAGTGTTGTCTCAACCTAATTCCATTACACTGGAAAAGCTTTATGGTTGCACTAGAAAAACTCATTTATTAAAGGAGTCGCTGTTACTCACCAGTTAGGAAAGTGCGTTATAACCTCTAGTATAGATTTTAATTGGAACTAAAATCTCACTTTGGTTCTAACCTAGCAAATATTTTTACGCTAGATCCCTATGTCTAAATAAACGTTAAAAACAACTCAAAAATAGTACAACCTAATGAAATTTGAAACATGGGCTCACATTAGACATGCATGGTGAATCTTTGCACAATATGGAAAAATTTTATATAACAACCTCCGAACTATCGAAAGTGAAATACTTCACCATGAACAACATAGGAGAGATTCCTTATTTCACACTAAAACAAATCCTAATTCTTTTCTTCTAAATATTATTTAAAGGGTTTTTCCTTGACACTAACTTCTAACTTTCATTCCTTAATTAATTTATTCAGGACATGCACCAAACACCAAGACCATTTTGCCCGCACTTTCTTCTTTTCTTTGTCTCCTAAGACTAGGCCAATGCTTTCTCTATGCACCCGCCTTGACCTGGCCACATGTGGCGGGCACCATGCGTGAAGGCACTGTTGTCTTAGAAGCCACATCAGCATGGGGTTGTGGCCAGCAGCCTTTGGTGTGGGAGGAGGCTTTAGTTATTTGTATCTAATTAGGACTTGGGAGTTTGTATTCGCGAATTTCTGTGCTTCAGCAATGTCTTTTTTTCATCAAGTTTAGTATTTTTATATTTCACTGTAGTCAATCTATTTTGGCGATTTTCACAAATTCAAAATTAGCATTTCCTTTAGAATGTATACCATTCATCCCTTCAAATAATGCATCACTATCTTCTATGCATGATTTCATCATACTTTCCACTAAGCTCTCAAATGAATTAAGCCTTGGGCTGCTTGATTCACTTGTTCCATCCGTTAATAATCGTAGACTTGTACAAGTGACTAAGTGTGCTACTTCATGTTGCAATTATTATTTGTTGGACCATCTGTGTGTATTACACTCAGAAGAGGGATGCTTAGTTTTATGTGGGACACATCCCACTCATGGATTTAGTGATCAACACACTATGAGTTGGTGGCCTTTGTCTTCAGGAAATGCACCAAATACCAGGACTATTTTGTCCGCACTTTGTTCTTTTTGTTGTCTCCTCAGGACAGGCCAATGCTTTCTCTATGTAACCGCCTTGACCTGGCCACATGTGGCAGACATCAATCGTGGATGCACTGTAGGATTGTGGCCGGCAACCGATTACTGAAACAAGGTACGTAGGCGTCTCCCGCATGCTAGAAGGCTTTACTTACTTGTATCTAATTGGGACTTCGAGTTTCTATTATGTGCTTCAACAACGTCTTTTCTTATTAAATTTGGTTTTTAGATTTCACCTCAATCAATCTATTTTGAAGGCTTTGCGCAAATTCAACATTAGTCATTTATTTGGAAAGTATATTGTTCGTCCTTCAAATAATGCATCACTATCTTCTATGCTTGATTTCATCATACTTTCTACTAAGCTCTAAAACGAATCGAGCCTTGGGCTTCTTGATTCGCTTCTTCCATCCGTTCATAATTGTAGAATTTTACAAGTGACTAATTAAGTGTGCTACTTCACACTGCGATTATTAATTTATTGGGTAGTTTATGTGTATCACACTCAAAAGAGGGATGGTAAGTTTTTTGTGCGACACATCCCACTCGTGGATTTAGTTCACCACACACTATGAGTCGGCGGCCTTTGTCTTTAGGGCATGCACCAAATACCAAGACCATTTTGGTCGCACTTTGTCCCTTTCTTTGTCTCCTAAGACTAGGCCAATGCTTTCTCTACGCACTCGCCTGGACTACATCTAGCGGGCATCATGCATGAAGTCAATGTTGTCTTAGAAGCCACAAGAGTATGGGATTGTGGCCGGCATCCAAGTCCTAATTAAAGAAAGGTAGCAGCCTCCCGCTTGCGAGGAGGCTTTACTTATTTGTGTCTAATTGGAACTTGGAGTTTCTATTCACCAACTTATGTGGTTCAACAACGTCTTTTCCTTCAATAAGTTTAGTATTTTTAAATTCACGTTAGTAAATCTATTTTGGAGATTTTGCGCAAATTCAACTTTAGCCTTTTCTTTGGATAGTATAGCATTCCTCTCTTCAAATAATGCATCACAAATTCACAATCTTCTATGCTTGATTTCATCATACTTTCCACTAAGCTCTCAAACGAATCAAGCCTTGGGCTACTAGATTCACTTGTTCCATCCGTTAATAACTATAGATTTGTACAAGTGACTAAGTCTGTACTTCATGCTGCAATTATTTATTTATTGGACCATCTGTGTGCATTACACCTAGAAGAGGGATGAGTAGTTTTGTCTAGGACACATCCCACTCGTGGATTTAGTTACTAGCCCACTACGAATTAGCGGCCTTTGTCTTCGGGACATGCACCAAATACCAGGGCCATATCGCTTGAACTTTGTTCTTTTTGTTGTGTCATAAGATCAGGCCCATGCTTTCCCAACGCACCCGCCTTGACCTGGCCACATGTGGCGGACATCCTGCATGCATGCACTATTGTCTTGGAAGCTAGAGGGAATGGGGTTGTCGCCGGCAGCCTAGTGCTGAAACAAGGTAGGCGTCTCCCGCATGCGAGAAGGCTTTACTTATTTGTATATAATTGGGACTTCGAGTTTCTATTAGCCAACGTCTATGCTTCAACAATGTCCTTTTCTTCATCAAGTTTAGTTTAAGTTTCACCTCACTTAGTCTATTTTGGAGGCTATGCGCAAATTCAACATTAGCCTTTCTTTAGAAAGTATACCGTTCCTACCTTCAAATAATGCATCACTATCTTCTATACTTGATTTCATTATATTTTCCACTAAGCTTTGAAACAAGTTGAGCCTTGGGCTGCTTGATTCACTACAAGAAACTATTTAATCTGTGACGGATTTTTTGCGATAAATTCCAAAAACATCGCAGATCTGCAAATAGCCCATTCGGGTCGAATTTAGGCCCAATCTCTGTGACGAACCTCGATAACTGTCATAGACTACAAATAAAAATCGTCACAGATTTGATACTGTACTCAATCATAATATTTACATATTTGCTCCCATTGTCATTGAAAATATAGGGAAAACATAAAGAAAGAACGAAAAGAAAAAAAAGAGAAAAAAAGCAGGAAGCAGCAACAACCTTGCAGATGAGCTTCCCACGCCTCACCACTGAGCCACTAGCCTGGTTTGGTTATCGTGCACATTTTATCATTTTTATATGAGTCCCTCATTCAAAAAACAAAGACACAAAAATAATGCTGAAAGCCGGGATCCAACTGGCGACCTCGCATTGAAACAGGTGGAGCAATACCAGTTGGGCTACTTTTAGGTCTGTGTTTGTATAAGGATGGAAATTTATATATAAAATTATAGTTCACACTTAGGTCCTACAGATTTTACGTTTGCGTCCCTTCAAGTTTTGAAGCATTTGCAATTGGGTCCCTCGCCGGCCGGCGAATTGGGTGATGAAATTCCGGCGAGGTGGGGCCCTAATCGAAGACTTGATCTATACAGTGAGCATCAGGAGCTCACCGCGAGTTCATTGATGTGCTTCTCGGGGTCGGGGATGGCCGGTGGATGGCTGCCGGCGGTGAACTTGCTCGGGCGGCGCCGGTGAGCTATCTCCCACGAGGTGGACAACCGAGGGAGGTCGGGAAGGGGTTGGCAAGCTTCCTGGGGAGACGAAGAGTGTGGCTGTGGGATCGGTTGGGGCCGGGGTGGAGTGGAGCGGTCTGCTCACGCGGTGGCGGTGGCCGACGGCGATGGTGAACGGCCAGTGAGTGAGCCAGAGGGGGTCAGGGAGCTGAGGTGAAGGTCGGGTAGTGTGGTGGGATGCCTAACTTCGGTTGGGGTGGTGCAGATAGGGCTGCCCACAACGAGGTGGTGGTGGCGGCGCCAATGGCGCGGCGTTGACCGGAGCTCGGGAGAGACTCGGAGATGGGGAAGGATGCAAAGGAGCTGCCGGCCTCGTGTACTGGCGTAGGGAGGATGGCGGAGGGGCAGCAAGTTGAGTTGGGGAAGAAGGCAAAGGAGCTGACGTTCTCGTGTACTGGCATGCAGGGAGGACGGCGGAGGGGCAGCAAGTTGCGGGGAGAGCCGGGAATGGCTGGTGTGTGGTCGCCACCATCGCGCCGTCGTGGCCGGCGAGCGTGCTCTGGCTCTGTCTGAGCGTCGCGTGGTAGAAGAAGAGGGGAAAATGACTTTTGACCAAGATTTGAACGGAAATTTGCATTGGAACTTGAAAATAAGCCAATATAAAAGTTTCTTAGAATTAAAAGTTCTACAACTTTCATGTTGAAAGGTTTTTGTTTTGAGTTCTAGATTTAGGAGAAAATTTGAGTTTTCTAAATATGGGAGAGAGAGTTGACCCGGGGTCAAATGATGTTTGACCGAGATTTAAAGAGAAAAATATGTTGAAACTCAAAGATTGGCCAAAACAAAAGTTTTTTAAAATTAAAAGTTCTACAACTTTCATATTGAAAGATTTTTTATTTGAGCTCTAGATCTAGGAGAAAAATTCAGTTTCTTTTAAACTTCTTTAAATAAATTTGAACTTGAATTTCAAATTGGAGTTTCATCGTCATCCCTTCATAATTGAAGACTTCTACAAGTGATTAAATCTGCAACTTCATAGTGTGATTATTTATTTATTGGACCATTTGTGTGTATTACACTCAAAAGAGGTATGATTAGGTCTGTGTGCGACACATCTCACTTGTGGATTTAGTTCCCTTGCACACTATGACTCAGCGGCCCTTGTCTTTGGGGCATGCACTAAATACCAGGACTATTTTTTTTTTGTTGTCTCCTAAGCTAGGCCAATTCTTTCTCTGTGCACCCACATTCACCTGGCCACACGTGGCGGACATCATGCGTGGAGGCACTGTTGTCTTGGAAGCAAAAGGAAATTAGGGTTCTCGACGACAGCCGAGTGTTTAAACAAGTTAGGCGCCTCCAGCGTGGGAGGATGCTTTACTTATTTGTATCTGATTAGGACTTCGAGTTTCTATTAGTAGCCAAATTTTGTAATTCAATAACATCTTTTGCTGTATCATGTTTCATTTTTAGATTTCACCTCAATCAATCTATTTTGGAGGCTTTGCACAAATTCAACATCAGTCGTTTCTTTAGAAAATATATTGTTCCTCCCTTCAAATAATACATTACTATCTTCTATACTTTATTTCATCATACTTTCCACTAAGCTCTCAAGCGAATCGAGCCTTCTGCTGCTTGATTCACTTGTTCTGCCCCTTAGTAATTGTAGACTTTTACAAGTGACTATGTGTTTGTGGATATGGGTACCCCTGGGCCCACTGTCAGACCCGACTATGGCGTCCAGGGCCCACCTCTGACAGGCCCATGGGCCGACCCCTAGGCGGCCCATACGGGCTCCCTGACTTGACGGACAAGTTGATAAAGACCCGGCGGGCGGCCCGACCGGATATCCAGGGATATTCCGGTTGTAACCGACCAGGACTCTAGTCCTGGTCGGAGTCAAGTAGGTTTAGATGGAAACCGACTTGTAAACCCTAGCCCGCTATCCTATATAAAGCGGTCTAGGGTACCCTCAACGGGGATCACGCAACACAACGCAAGATCACGCATCCCATCCTGTAAACCATACGCTCGCCCAAGCTCCCTGAAGCTCGGTCGAGTAGCCAGCAATACAAACGACGCCACCGACACAGGACGTAGGGTATTATACCCCCGGGTAGCCCGAACCTGTCTAAATCAGTGCCTCCTGTGTACCATCAAGTCACTAGTTCATCAATCGCCGCTCTTCCTACAAATCAACCACTCGGGTACCCCCAGGTGGATTGCCGGTCCTAAGGTCCGACAGTTGGCGCGCCAGGTAGTTCTTCTCTTTCATATTTATTATTCCCTTAATATTGGAGGAGTAGCCAGACGGAACCTTGATACTGTTCAAGCATTCAAACATGCTTGCCTTCTCTTCTTTGCTGAGAGTGAAGCTGGCAGGACAAACTTTGGTATTCATCACTTTTTCATTTGACATCACCTAGTGTGAAAAAAACCTTGGTTGTAGGTGTCATTTTTAATTCAAAATTTGGATTGTTCAAACACGAGAAGATTTTTCAAAATAATAACATTAATATGTTTCATAACCTGATAGAGTATGAACATGAAGAGGGCGCGCTACCGGCTCCTTCAATAGTTTCGGCCCTTGCAACATTGTCGCCATGGACATTGTCGTCCCTTCCAATGATGCCCAACACATCATCCATCGACATTGGTTGGGTTACAATATTGAAAAGTTGATTCGCAAAGAACGTGTCATTGTCCTCTTGCATGGGTGGGACAGGGGTGTTGCTGTCCTCTTGCATGGGTGGGACAGGGGTGTTGCTGTCCTCTTGCATGGGTGGGACAGGGGTGTTGCTGTCCTCTTGCATGGGTGGGACAGGGGTGTTGCTGTCCTCTTGCATGGGTGGGACAGGGGTGTTGCTGTCCTCTTGCATGGGTGGGACAGGGGTGTTGCTGTCCTCTTGCATGGGTGGGACAGGGGTGTTGCTGTCCTCTTGCATGGGTGGGACAGGGGTGTTGCTGTCCTCTTGCATGGGTGGGACAGGGGTGTTGTTGTCCTCTTGCATGGGTGGGACGTTGTTGTTGTTGTCCGCCATCTATAGAATTAAAAATAATTGATAAGAAATATATACAAAGCATACATATTCCCAATATTTCTAACATTTTCGCTAAGGGGGTCGGTGCGTGAAAAACGGATTCGCCAAGGGGTTCGGGTGCGCGGTGTGAATTGATTCGCTAAGGGTTCGCTAAGGGGGTCGGTGCGCGAAAAACGGATTCGCTAAGGGGTTCGGGTGCGCGATGGGTTCGGGTACGCCATAGAATTTCCGATAATAAACATTTTCGATAGTATACATTATACAAACATATAACATTTCCAATATACATTTAAATGAAGCACATATATTTCTAATATACATAGAATTTCCAATATACATTTAAATGAAGCACATATATTTCTAATATACATAGAATTTCCAATATACATTTAAATGAAGCACATATATTTCTAATATACATAGAATTTCCAATATACATTTAAATGAAGCACATATATTTCTAATATACATAGAATTTCCAATATACATTTAAATGAAGCACATATATTTCTAATATACATAGAATTTCCAATATACATTTAAATGAAGCACATATATTTCTAATATACATAGAATTTCCAATATACATTTAAATGAAGCACATATATTTCTAATATACATAGAATTTCCAATATACATTTAAATGAAGCACATATATTTCTAATATACATAGAATTTCCAATATACATTTAAATGAAGCACATATATTTCTAATATACATAGAATTTCCAATATACATTTAAATGAAGCACATATATTTCTAATATACATAGAATTTCCAATATACATTTAAATGAAGCACATATATTTCTAATATACATAGAATTTCCAATATACATTTAAATGAAGCACATATATTTCTAATATACATAGAATTTCCAATATACATTTAAATGAAGCACATATATTTCTAATATACATAGAATTTCCAATATACATTTAAATGAAGCACATATATTTCTAATATACATAGAATTTCCAATATACATTTAAATGAAGCACATATATTTCTAATATACATAGAATTTCCAATATACATTTAAATGAAGCACATATATTTCTAATATACATAGAATTTCCAATATACATTTAAATGAAGCACATATATTTCTAATATACATAGAATTTCCAATATACATTTAAATGAAGCACATATATTTCTAATATACATAGAATTTCCAATATACATTTAAATGAAGCACATATATTTCTAATATACATAGAATTTCCAATATACATTTAAATGAAGCACATATATTTCTAATATACATAGAATTTCCAATATACATTTAAATGAAGCACATATATTTCTAATATACATAGAATTTCCAATATACATTTAAATGAAGCACATATATTTCTAATATACATAGAATTTCCAATATACATTTAAATGAAGCACATATATTTCTAATATACATAGAATTTCCAATATACATTTAAATGAAGCACATATATTTCTAATATACATAGAATTTCCAATATACATTTAAATGAAGCACATATATTTCTAATATACATAGAATTTCCAATATACATTTAAATGAAGCACATATATTTCTAATATACATAGAATTTCCAATATACATTTAAATGAAGCACATATATTTCTAATATACATAGAATTTCCAATATACATTTAAATGAAGCACATATATTTCTAATATACATAGAATTTCCAATATACATTTAAATGAAGCACATATATTTCTAATATACATAGAATTTCCAATATACATTTAAATGAAGCACATATATTTCTAATATACATAGAATTTCCAATATACATTTAAATGAAGCACATATATTTCTAATATACATAGAATTTCCAATATACATTTAAATGAAGCACATATATTTCTAATATACATAGAATTTCCAATATACATTTAAATGAAGCACATATATTTCTAATATACATAGAATTTCCAATATACATTTAAATGAAGCACATATATTTCTAATATACATAGAATTTCCAATATACATTTAAATGAAGCACATATATTTCTAATATACATAGAATTTCCAATATACATTTAAATGAAGCACATATATTTCTAATATACATAGAATTTCCAATATACATTTAAATGAAGCACATATATTTCTAATATACATAGAATTTCCAATATACATTTAAATGAAGCACATATATTTCTAATATACATAGAATTTCCAATATACATTTAAATGAAGCACATATATTTCTAATATACATAGAATTTCCAATATACATTTAAATGAAGCACATATATTTCTAATATACATAGAATTTCCAATATACATTTAAATGAAGCACATATATTTCTAATATACATAGAATTTCCAATATACATTTAAATGAAGCACATATATTTCTAATATACATAGAATTTCCAATATACATTTAAATGAAGCACATATATTTCTAATATACATAGAATTTCCAATATACATTTAAATGAAGCACATATATTTCTAATATACATAGAATTTCCAATATACATTTAAATGAAGCACATATATTTCTAATATACATAGAATTTCCAATATACATTTAAATGAAGCACATATATTTCTAATATACATAGAATTTCCAATATACATTTAAATGAAGCACATATATTTCTAATATACATAGAATTTCCAATATACATTTAAATGAAGCACATATATTTCTAATATACATAGAATTTCCAATATACATTTAAATGAAGCACATATATTTCTAATATACATAGAATTTCCAATATACATTTAAATGAAGCACATATATTTCTAATATACATAGAATTTCCAATATACATTTAAATGAAGCACATATATTTCTAATATACATAGAATTTCCAATATACATTTAAATGAAGCACATATATTTCTAATATACATAGAATTTCCAATATACATTTAAATGAAGCACATATATTTCTAATATACATAGAATTTCCAATATACATTTAAATGAAGCACATATATTTCTAATATACATAGAATTTCCAATATACATTTAAATGAAGCACATATATTTCTAATATACATAGAATTTCCAATATACATTTAAATGAAGCACATATATTTCTAATATACATAGAATTTCCAATATACATTTAAATGAAGCACATATATTTCTAATATACATAGAATTTCCAATATACATTTAAATGAAGCACATATATTTCTAATATACATAGAATTTCCAATATACATTTAAATGAAGCACATATATTTCTAATATACATAGAATTTCCAATATACATTTAAATGAAGCACATATATTTCTAATATACATAGAATTTCCAATATACATTTAAATGAAGCACATATATTTCTAATATACATAGAATTTCCAATATACATTTAAATGAAGCACATATATTTCTAATATACATAGAATTTCCAATATACATTTAAATGAAGCACATATATTTCTAATATACATAGAATTTCCAATATACATTTAAATGAAGCACATATATTTCTAATATACATAGAATTTCCAATATACATTTAAATGAAGCACATATATTTCTAATATACATAGAATTTCCAATATACATTTAAATGAAGCACATATATTTCTAATATACATAGAATTTCCAATATACATTTAAATGAAGCACATATATTTCTAATATACATAGAATTTCCAATATACATTTAAATGAAGCACATATATTTCTAATATACATAGAATTTCCAATATACATTTAAATGAAGCACATATATTTCTAATATACATAGAATTTCCAATATACATTTAAATGAAGCACATATATTTCTAATATACATAGAATTTCCAATATACATTTAAATGAAGCACATATATTTCTAATATACATAGAATTTCCAATATACATTTAAATGAAGCACATATATTTCTAATATACATAGAATTTCCAATATACATTTAAATGAAGCACATATATTTCTAATATACATAGAATTTCCAATATACATTTAAATGAAGCACATATATTTCTAATATACATAGAATTTCCAATATACATTTAAATGAAGCACATATATTTCTAATATACATAGAATTTCCAATATACATTTAAATGAAGCACATATATTTCTAATATACATAGAATTTCCAATATACATTTAAATGAAGCACATATATTTCTAATATACATAGAATTTCCAATATACATTTAAATGAAGCACATATATTTCTAATATACATAGAATTTCCAATATACATTTAAATGAACCATTTTCCAATGCAGGCTCTATGGAACCGGTCCC
>OAMR01000606.1:263060-279258 GCA_900205405.1 Echinochloa crus-galli
TCTAAATCTGTGCCTCCTGTGTACCATCAAGTCACTAGTTCATCGATCGCCCCTCCTACAAATCAACCACTCGGGTACCCCCAGGTGGATTGCCGGTCCTAAGGTCCGACAGTTGGCGCGCCAGGTAGGGGTAGATCGGTGAGCTTTTTCGATTCGTAAACACCGTTGGCTTGATGGCAGATCGATCCGACGTCGTCTACCCGGCGAACATGAGCGGCACCCCCAAGCACCTTCCGGGATACAGCTTCTTCGCCGACTCCAGCGACTCCAGCTCCACCAACGTCGACTTGACGCCGGTGGATTCAACCTCGACAAACCCGGGGACTCCCCCGGACGTGCCCGATCAGCTCCTGCAGCAGATCGAGCAACTCAGCGTCCACGAGCGGATCCCAGATCTACTCCCTCGACGCCGAGTACCTTACCCCGACGAGATCATCGACGGGCTCAAACGCATCAACGACACACTCGCTGAGTGCATCGCCATGTCCGAGCGCGTTCTGGACCGCTCAAGGAACACGTTCCCCCATGGACGGAGGAACACGGCTGCCGACTACTCTGGCCAGCTCCCGCAACGCGAGGCCCAGATCCAATCTGGAATCCCGCCCGAACCCACCCAGCTTCCAGATTGTGACGAGTTCCAGGTCGCAAGAGCCATACTGAGGACCCCCGAGAACTCGGCGGATGCATCCAAGGACCTCGCCTCGCGGCAGGACCGAAAAGTGCTTGTCTCTGATGACCAACCGACGCAAGACAACGAGACCGCGTCTGCGCGACATCGTCGCATAGATGCAAACACTCTCCGAGCCCAGCGCCGGCAGGCTGAAGAAGCTGACCGGCAGGCGGACGAAGAACTGCGCCACGAGGAACTGGACCCGCTGGACCCGCGCAACCTGGCACGCGAGTTCGACCGGGCCCAGGCCGACTTCCTAACCCCATCTGCAGCCATGGCGGCATGCATCGCCGAGCTGGACCATATGGAGGCTACCCCAGAGGCAGCACGGCTCTGAGCCCGACTGGTCGTTGCGTAGAACCTCCACCAGAAGGACAGAGAGGCTAGATCAAGATCAAGATCAAGATCTAGCCGATCGTGCTCGAGCAGATCAAGTTCCCGCAGGACCGGGCACAGCAGATCTGACCGAGGCAGACGTCGCATAGATCTCCAACACTGCACACCATCCCATAGGAGGTCGATCAAGAGCGTACGGCCGACCACCAGCCGGATGAATCTGAGGGCAGGCACCCCCGGAATCGCCGCGACGATGGCGACAGGCGGCGACACCATCGCCGCTGCAATGGTGATCTCCGCGACAGGCTTCGCGGACGAGACCGCGATG
Source organism: Echinochloa crus-galli (assembly GCA_900205405.1). Lineage (NCBI taxonomy): Eukaryota > Viridiplantae > Streptophyta > Magnoliopsida > Poales > Poaceae > Echinochloa > Echinochloa crus-galli. The sequence goes on from OAMR01000606.1 coordinate 264,395, forward strand.
TGAGAGAAGAGCTCGACAAGAGGCATCGCGAATGCGACACCACAGAGATTGAACGCCGAGAGCGGTATGACCGAGATTACGGCCGACCTGAACGCCGAGCTAACTACTCCGACTACTCCGAAGTTGATGACCACCGCGCACGCCGCGAACTCAGCGAACGCGACCGATACGATCACCGCTACGGCTCACCAAGAGCGCAGGGCCACCGTCATGACGATGGTGAGGACAGCTTCGGCAACAACGACTTTGAGATCGAAGGTTTCCAAGCCTTCACCAAACGACTCCGCCAGGTCCCATGGCCCGACACCTTCAAACCGGCCATGGTCGAGAAGTTCGACGGCCGCTCCGACCCCAAGCTGTGGATCCAAACCTACATCACGGCGGTCAAGGCCGCGCGCGGCAAGTTGACGGACAAGTTGATGAAGACCCGGCGGGCGGCCCGACCGGATATCCAGGGATATTCCGGTTGTAACCGACCCGGACTAGAGTCCTGGTCGGAGTCAAGTAGGTTTAGATGGAAACCGACTTGTAAACCCTAGCCCGCTACCCTATATAAAGCGGCCTAGGGTACCCTCAACAGACATCACGCATCTCATCCTGTAAACCATACGCTCGCCCAAGCTCCCTTTTCATCGATCGCCCCTCCTACAAATCAACCACTCGGGTACCCCTAGGTGGATTGCCGGTCCTAAGGTCCGATAGTGTTGGCCGTCCCTTCGAAATCGTAGACTTTACAAGTGACTATGTGTGCTACTTCATGCTATGATTATTAATTTATTGGTCCATTTATGTGTATTACACTCAAAAAAGGGACGGTTAGTTTTGTGTGCGACACGTTCCACTCGTGGATTTAGTTGCTCGCGCACTATGAGTCCTTTTCTTTGTCTCCTAAGACTAGGTCAATATTTTCTCTACGCACCTTCCTTGACCTGGCCACATTTTGCGGCTATTAAATGCCTGGAGGCACTGTTGTCTTAGAAGCCATAGGAGCATGGCCGGGTTTGTGGCCACCAGCCGAATGCTAATGAAATGTTAGTGCCTCCTGCGTGCGAGGAGGCTTTACTTTTTTGTATCTAATTGGGGGCATGGAGTTTCTATTCGCCAGCTTCTGTGCTTCAGCAACGTCTTTTTCTTCATCAAGTTTAGTATTTTTAAATGTCACCTCGGTCAATCTATTTTGGAGGCTTAATTTGCACAAATTCAACACTAACCTTTTCTTTGAAAAGTATATTTGTTTCTCCCTTCACATAATGCATCACTATAATCTATTCTTGATTTTACATACTTTCCACTCTGCTCTCAAAAGAGTTGAGCCTTGGACTCACTACGGGAAACCCGGCATATGCCGAGTGTCTCTGGCTTTGCCGAGTGTATTCTGTCAGGCACTCGGCAAAGACATACTTTGCCGAGTGGCCCCAAGAAGACACTCGGCAAAGAGCGAACACTCGGCACACGCAAGCTTTGCCGAGTGTCTGCACACTGACACTCGGCAAAACACATCTTTGCCGAGTGTGATGCTGGTGGCACTCGGCAAAGACGTCGCACGTGCTCAGCGCGTGACGCGCCCGCCAACTTGATTCACTTGTTTCACTTGTTCCATCCCTTAATAATTGTAGACTTGTACAAGTGACTAAGGCTCTCAAACAATATGCAACTTTTTAGGTCAATGCTAAGCTAGTAATTTGCTATTCTGCAGTAAATTGGGACCGAGATTTTTTTAAAAAAATGGGCTAGCTCATCTTCATTTCCTATATATCCATGGCAAGGGAGATCTTCATGTATCATTAGAGAATAATAAAAAGGATGGGACGAAAAGGGCATGCATGGTTTGGAACTAACAGAAAACAGCTAGAGTACCTAATTGACATGGGAACAGGAAATTTTATCATTCAATCATGTTACCATCATTCGATCTAATCAAAATAGTGCCACCAATATTCTAAACACACGTCACTTTGCGAAAATCTCAGTGCTAAATGAGCGAACTGGTAGATGGCACACTGCTGGGCCTGCTAGACAATGGGGAAAAGGAGGCCAACAACTTGGTTTGGATGGGCTCAATGGACTGAGAAATAAGTAGTAATTTAGTACCATGATTTGGAACATTTACTGTAGAGATACGGTTTGGACAGAATCATGGGAGATTCCGTATCTCCATTGCCCGTTTCTTTTATGTCTTGAAGACGATATTGACCGTAGTTCAATCGGGATTATTATATGCCGCCTCCACCCGCCGTTCTCTGTACCACCACTAATCTCCCGATGCATGAAACACGTTTTTTTTTCTGGACTGGCCCACCAATACTATTCTAGGAAAAAGTCTAAATTACTACGCTCAAATATGTATAAAGTCCGAATAACCCCTAAAGTTTGATCGGGATTTGTATTTTTGTTGCTCTTATAATATTTGTGAGATGTTTCCTGCTATTGTTTGGAGTATTTTGTAGTATTTATGAAATGATCCATTAATTAATAGCATTCATGAGATAATTCATAGTGTTGTTTAGATTGTTCCCATGTATTTATGACACATTCCATTGTACACGTTGTAATTTATATTATTCACATTGCATAGGTGAAATATTCCCTTGACAATATCAATTGTTCCATGTTCATAAATATTTGTTCCATTCTTATTTTTTATTCCCTTATATTTATGTTTTTGTTCTTGGTGAAATATATGACTTGTTAGCACATGTTCTATCAATTAGTTATCCATAAATGTTTCAAGTGTACACATTATTATTCTACAATCCATGAATAATTATTTCTATTGTGAGTACAAATTATTCCACCTCCACCAGTATTTATTCACTGCTACAATTTTTATTCCTTATGTTTTGAATTTTGTTCCCTTGATAATATAAATTGTTCCGTGATGGATGGATTGTATTGTCCTTGTGGCCCGATATCTTGCTCTTTACAGGCTTTATAGAAGTTATTATTACTAGGTCAGAACTAAAGTTTAGTTGGTATATAGAACTAAAGTATTGATTAAAGTTTAGTTGGTATATAGAACTAAAGTATTGATTAAAGTTTAGTTGGTATATATAGTATTGATTAAAGTTTAGTTGGTATATAGAAATAAAGTTAAGTCTATCTATTTGTCCACCTATTTGGGTACTAATAGATTAAACTTTAGGCCTAAAGTTTAGTCCATAGGATCATTCCTATTGTAAGCGTTTGATAGACGCTTACAATAACAGCTATTTACAATATATATATATATATAATGAAACCTAGCATACACTTTGACTTGATAAATTTGACACCGTTCCTATTGTAAGGACCGCGCTATCGTGCGACCGGTCGTGTGATAGGGGATCGTGCGACTCCTTCTTCTCCCCCGCCGACAGCCACCGCCGCTCTGTTCCGGCAGCCCCCGCCGCCCCTGCTGCCGCCCACCGCCACGGCCAACCCTAACCCATCGACGATGCCTCCTCCGTCCCCTCCGCCGCCGCCTCCAACGCCGCCGACCACCGCCGCCACACTAACCCACCGGCGCCCGCTGCTACCACCGGGCTGGCCGCCGCCCGCGACCCCTTCTTCTAGGTCCACCGGTGAGCTCCGGACCTCGGAAGCCCCGGGCCCCTAACCCCGGACGCTAACCTAGTGGCGCCAGCGCCGGGGAAGAAGGCCGCCGCCCGCCGGGGAAGAAGGCCGCGCGGGTCGCGCGCTAAAGCGCGAGTGCGACCTAGCGTGCGATAGACTTAACGTACTGTAAGTGTTTGATTTAATTGGACACGAAAGTGATACATATCATCTACGAATGCATACATACTGCAACGACCAAAATACACGTGTACAAAAAAACAATTTCGTTTACATAAAAGTTCGCTGTGAAAACATACGTCATGGTATGGAGTCCATGTTCCATAAACATGCACTGCACGTACTACTGCTTGATCCGTGGGTTAGATGGATTGTGTCTACACAAGATCGATTTGAGAGAATGATCGATCCCATCTGTTATTTTTTGTGCCCATACCATATACCGATTGCCAGCCATGCGTGATCTCGTCGATCGTGTCAAACAAATCGTGTCCGTTGCATTCGTTCCAGGGAGAGTCTCCATGCGATGCATGCTTATATATAAACGAGCAACCCAACATCCCTAGCATAATAATCTTGTCCCCGCTCTCGCTCCGGCCATGGCGACCGCCGCCTCCGCCGCGATGCTGACGGCCGCCCGGCGGCTCTCGCGTTCGGCCTCGTCCATCGTCACCCGCGAGGTGACCGGGCACCACAACCTCACCATCGCCGGGTTCGCGCCGTCGAGGAAGTTCCCGGCGGACTGGACGGCGACGTCGCGGACGTTCGACGCCGCCGGCCACGGCTGGCGGATCACCTACTACCCCAACGGCAACACCTGGTCGGAGCACGTCTCCCTCTACCTCGAGCCCGTCGACGGCGGCGGCGACGGCCGCCGGAAGGTCGCCGAGACCGACCCCGTCGAGTTCACGTTCACCCTGCTCGATCCCGCCGGCAACCCGGTGCCGGAGCACAGCCGGTCGTCCCGCGGCGTCACCTACTTCACCGGCGACTCCATGACCAAGGGGTTCCAGAAGTTCATCGGCTGGGAAGCTCTGGAGCAGTCGGGGTGCCTCAAGGACGACGACAGCTTCACCGTCCGGTGCGACATCACCGTCATCAAGAACTGGACCGAGAACGCCGACGGCGACGGCGACGACGACACTGGCGCCGCCGCCGACGCCGCCGCTCGGGCGCGCCGCGTCGTGGTACCGCCGTCGGACCTGCACAAGGACCTGTGCAGTCTCCTGTGGAGGAAGCAGGGCACGGACGTCGTGTTCGACGTCGGCGGGGAGACGTACGGGGCGCACGGGTGGCTGCTGGCGGCGCGGTCGCCGGCGCTGGAGGCGGAGGTCCTCGCCGCGGCGAAGGAGAAGGTCCCCGGCGGCGGCGTCCGCCGCCGCGTGGAGGTCCAGGGCGTCGAGCCCAAGGTGTTCGAGGCGCTGCTCCACTACATGTACACCGACTCGCTGCCGGAGACGGAGGAGGAGCAGGACGCCGCCGTGGCCATGGCGCAGGGCTTGCTGGCGGCGGCGCAGAGGTACAAGCTGGAGAGGCTGAAGCTCATGTGCGAGGAGATGCTGTGCAAGCGCGTCGGCGTCGACACGGTGGCCGGAATCCTGGTGGCTGCGGAGCAGAATGGCTGCCGTGCGCTCAAGGATGCATGCGTGGAGTTCCTCGCCCGTCCGGGGATTCTGAAAGCGGTCTCGGAGAGCCAAGGGTACGAGAAGATCGCAGCCAACAACTGCTCCCATGTTATCCTGGAGATTGTCTTGAAGAAAATGGCATCATCAGACGCTTGATGAAAATGGCATGAGACTTAAATCAAGGGCATATAGTTACAATAAGTAGTTTTTTTAGTTTTGTTGCAATGAGTACGTGTGGTGGCTGTTTGGCTACCTTTTGGCAATATTGAGGAATTTTAATGTTTGTTTGGCCTAATGGTTTAGAATCATATATACCAGTATTTTTGTTGAGCTACATACTTGTTTTAACAGAATTGAGCTACATACTACGTTATATCTTTATGTTGCTGAGAGAGAACTTATTTATTTGGCAATCAATACCAATATTCAAGCCAATAGATGAAAATTGCCCATGACTGATTTTTTTTTAAACGCAGTTTACATATATATGTACTTGCAGCTTTCTATTTTTTGCAATAAAAAAGATCAATTGAAATGTGTCCATGGTACAACGTTAGCAGGTATATCTTGAAAACTGATTTTAGTTTGCTAAATTCGAAATACGTACGGAAATTTTCTTCAGTATGTGACATCCTTTTAAAAAGCTCCTAGAGATTTGCTACAATTACCCGATGTGGAATATGAAAAACATTCACTTGTCCCCGCTCAATTGGTTGCACCCTATCAATGCATATTGGGCACCTTGACATCAATGGAACAAAAGGATTCTTTTGCATCAACATCGACATTGTTAGTCCATTTAATTGAACTTAATTGCATAACAAACCTTTTGGAGAAGAAAACACGCTGCCAAAAGCAGTTTTGGTGGAAAGTTGATCTGGAAAGAAAAATATAATCAGAACATAGTAGTTAAAAATAAAGGTTTATTTTGAAGTCGGGTTATTTTGAATGTTTGGTTTTAAAACTATAATACATTTAGGCGTTCAATCATGTCTATTTTGAGACAAGCCGTTTTCTATTGGACACATGGCACATTTTGCAGACCTAGGCAAGGATAGGAGACTAGTGTTTAGTTCCATAAAAAAGTTACGATAAGTGATAAATATTTAGTTTCTTAGTAATTCGTTAATTGTGGCTTTCCAAAATCCATCAGCTACAAGCAGGTTTTCACAAACTTTAGCTAAAACAAACTAAACATGTAATATATTGCTAATCACTTGCTAAGCATGAATATCCTTGGATAATCAACTTGAACACTTAAGTGGCTTAGATATTATCTCATTGTCTCTTGTGGGATATTGAAGTCTTCAGCACACTGATCTCTTCTTCCTACCACCACTCACCATTTTCGCTCAACCCTACCTGAGAGCCTTCTCATCAATTCACCTAGGCCTGCTAATGGGTCGGGTCCTAGCGGGTTTTATGGGTTGGGTTTTGATGGGTTAAAATGGGTTGTATCAATGAGTGGGGCGGGTTGGGGCGGGTCTAGTATAAATATGGGTCGGTGTGGGTTGGAATGGATTAAAATGGGTCGTATCCTCAATGAAGTTTACATGTACTTTATGGCTAGTGGGTTCCACGTCAGGAGTCGGACCCTAAAATTAAAACCCCGCGTTCACACTTTAAAATTTTAGGAAAATTGACCGAAATTTGTTGGAGATGGCTCGGTATGATAAATAGCAACTTTGTGCAAAGTTGAGTGACTAGACCTATAGGTGGGCCCCACGTCAAGAGTCGGACCCTAAAATTAAAACCACACGTTCACACTATAAAATTTTAGCAAAATTGATCGAAATTTGTTGGAGATGACTTGATATGATAAGCAGCAACTTTGTGCAAGTTAGCATGACTAGCACTATCGGTAGTTGGGCCCCACGTCAGGAGTCGGACCCTAAAATTAAAACCACACGTTCACACTATAAAATTTTAGTAAAATTGACCGAAATTTGTTGGAGATGGCTCGGTATGATAAATAGCAACTTTGTGCAAAGTTGAGTGATTAGACCTATAGGTGGGCCCCACACTCGGAGTCGGACCCTTAAACTAAAACCTCGCGTTCACACTATAAAATTTTAGCAAAATTAATTGAAATTTGTTGGTGATGCTCAAGATCATAATCATCAACTTTGTGCATAGTTAAGTGACTAGACCTATAGGTGGCCCCACGCTCGGAGTCGGACCTTAAAAATAAAATCTCGCTTTCACACTATAAAATTTTAGCCAAATTAATTGAAATTTGTTGGTGATGCACAAGATCATAATTATCAACTTTGTACAAAGTATGGTGATAGATCTAGCATGTGGGCCCAACCTCAAGAGTAAGACCCCCAAACTAAGACCCATGGGTACTCCATGGGTGTTGACCTTAGGTGCAAATGTATATAATGGGTTGGGGCGGGGCGGGTTTACTAGCTAGATTTTTAGGTTGGGTTGGGTTGGCACATGCAACTAGTTAGAAATGGGGCGGGGTGGGTTTGGGAGCGGGTTTCCGCCCATTAGCAGGCCTAAATTCACCCATAGCCCTTCCATCCACAGCTCTATCTCCCTCTCTCTATATCCGATGTTTTGTCTCCCCTATCTCTCTCCTTCACACCGATGCCCACCACCTTCACAACTGATGTTTTTAAGGATGTAAATAAGTATATATAGATACATATATCAGCACATACTAGAATATATAGAGAGTACATAGAGATTGGAGATTGGAGTATATAAGAGATAGTAATGGAGATGAAAAAAGATAAGAGAAAACAAGAGAAAATGACAACCACATTTCCTCAGCATCATCATCTCGTACGTACAAATACAATTTCTAGTATACTCTTTGTACAGATCTGCTGCACAATGTCCAAGCAGTAGATGGCAATGGATGTCCTTTTTTCTGCCCGGTGCATGTCCAAATAAATATTTCTCATATATTACTCACAATGGCCCCACCATGTAGTAATTTTTCATATAACGAAAGTATCTAACGTGTCAAACATATAATATATTGTTATTTTTGTTGTTGTTATATACATAATTATGATGTATGATGATTTAGAAACCATTTATAGTAAAATCATGCAAAAAATATTTTTGGGAAAAAATTATGTCTGATATCGGTCAGTACCGAAAGTTTAAACTTTTGTAGTCCCATATAGGTGGATCAATAGAAAGAAAATGATTATCCACAAGGTTTTTCTCTTAATTACTGCACTTTCGGACTAACTTATTGACTAGCACTTGATTGATCACTCAAAAACCCTCACACCAAATGTTTGCCTCAACTGCAGCAAGCATAATTAATGCGCCGAAGAAAAAAAAATCTAATCCAAATATAAAACTTATGAATGACCACTCAGGCCAGGTGGGAAAAAACCAAGGCTACCAACGGCCGCGACGCCTATCGTGCAGCCATGTGCCACCAGATACCTGGGGATGCGCGAAAAAGCAGCGCAGTGCATGCAGCCTCCGCGTATGTTTAAGTTGTGTGGCCCCACGCTGGTCAATGCCTCGCTCCCTTCGATCTGCCCAACCCGGCGCCTGGTGGAGCGTATTGGCACAACGCAGGCACCACCTAAGTGGCGACAGTAGATCTTGCTGCCGCCGTCGCCCGGAGAAGACCCTTCCTCCCAACGGCCGCCACCGCCCCCCTCGCCGGCGATAGGGTGGCAGTGGATCCGCCGCTCTTTACTTCGGTGTGGCATCAGGAGCACCGAATCCGCCGCCTCCGCCCCCACCTCCGACGACGCCGCATCCGCCGCCGCCAGCACCTCCGCCGCCATCTCCGTGGCCGCCACCGCCCCCCTCCTCGCCGTCCTTGTTCAAAGTCATGTTTCCTTTTTCTTTTGTGTTTGACGCACTAGACACGACGAGATGAAGACAAAAGGAGGAGAGGGATGCACCACGGTAGGTATTTTGGTCACCCGCCCAGGCCGGTGAAAATTTTTACAATAGTTTATTTGATTTATGAAAACTAAATTAAGAGTAAATCACACCTACCATACAATAGTTGGTATGGTTATATCACTTTAGTCTAACAAGTTGTAAAATATGCAAATAGATGCATTAACTTGTAAAATATGTGCATGTACGGTCACATGTATGAACCCCAAGAGTATTTTGCTATGCTAATATGCTGGGAGGGGCTATTTTGATGAATTTACGGTGAAATTTGATGAATCTTATTTGTAATTTTAAACTAATTCACTCATTTTTCTGAAAATTTTGAATCATACTTTGGGTGTATAGGTCTAGTATGTATAAATGGACAACATATTACCATTACCGTTGTTCGGCGGGTCTTTATTCTCACGAGAGGTCTTCAGATCGATTTTCATATTACACTTTTTAAACAATATTTTATGTTTTTGATCCTTGTTTTAAATAGCGCGCTATGAAAAATAGCGTCAGCCATTTCTGGGCGCTATTGGACACTATAGCGCCGCTATGGCCGCGCTATAGCGGCAGCTATGCACCGTAGCGCCATGCTGCTGCTGCCGCTATAGCTCCGCTATAGTGCCGCTATAGCGCGCTATTTGTTTCAAAAATACAGGAAACAAAAAAAACATGTTATATTCATATATATATAATATATCCATGAGTTCATAGTGCATACAAATACAATCCATAGCCATAAAAGCATATAGCCATACATCCATGAAGGCATAAAAGCACCAGATAGGGTAGAGTTTGGGCCAGATTGTTTTCTTTTTTCTTTTTTTATCAACATATGGGCCGGCATAATCAAATGACAATAGCATCGGAATAGCGCGCTATGGTGCTATTCAGGATAGCGGCGCTATAGCGCGCTATAGTGCGAATAGCACAAATAGCGCAAAAAAGTGCAATTGTGTCGCGGCGTTTCAATTAGCACGCTATAGCGCGCTATTTTTTACAGTCGTACCGAGTAATTAAGATATATGATGGATGGATTTATTTTGACATAAATATTATTTGCATTACAAATAGGTAAAGATATTAAGATTCCTAGCGACTTGGATATATGGTTTCGAGTCATTCTACCCGATCGAGTCACGTTACCATAGCACAAAAGTAAGGAAAAGCACTGGATCCACCTTAACAACAATAAAGTGATGATGTCCTTGTACTATTGTTGTGGACCATTTTAGCTCATAAACAAATACTCCTCTCGTGTTAACTCTCGTGTCCAGCAAAGGTCACCGTGTGTTGTAGCCACACCATTCCACTCGCGTAGGGGTTGGGCTTGGGCGGCATTCTTGGGTTGTTACAAGACTACGAATACTGCAAAGAGCTGCAGGTGCAACAGTCGTACGAGTCAAATATATATATTTGTGCACAATAAACATGTTTGTTCCCATGTAGGCTCTGTTTGGGTCTTGCAGTTTTATGAAACTATACTCCCTCCATACCCATAAATCAAGTCGTTTTGGACAAAAATCCAGTCAAACATTAGGAATATAAATCATGAATAACTTTTAAATTATTGAGTTTGAAAATGTAAAAACTACGTGAATAGATTTGTCTTGCACAATACTTCCATAAAAGTATACATATGTCAATTTTTAACAAATACTTTTATAAAAATAAGAAGTCAAAGTTATCTGTGACAAATAATGGAAGGGCCTGTCGCACCATCAATCTAGTATACACTAAATAAATTTGCCAACTGGTGACATTCTATATTTGCATAAATAATGCAATATGCACCAGCCAACATATATATAACTTATGATGCTTAGAGCACGCATACCATTCCATCACTAATAACCAAGCGTACCTTGATGCAGTACCGTTCCTTATCTCTGGTTCATCACTAACTCTATGACGATGGAAAAACATAAATGAAAAATGTCATAAACTGTTTCTAAGTTGACTCCACAATGGCACAGAGATCTCATAGGCAATAAGTTAGCAGCATGGAATGACCTAAGTCCATGTATGTCCAAGCAGTAGATGGCAATGGATGTCCTTTTTTCTGCCCGGTGCATGTCCAAATAAATATTTCTCATATATTACTCACAATGGCCCCACCATGTAGTAATTTTTCATATAACGAAAGTATCTAACGTGTCAAACATATAATATATTGTTATTTTTGTTGTTGTTATATACATAATTATGATGTATGATGATTTAGAAACCATTTATAGTAAAATCATGCAAAAAATATTTTTGGGAAAAAATTATGTCTGATATCGGTCAGTACCGAAAGTTTAAACTTTTGTAGTCCCATATAGGTGGATCAATAGAAAGAAAATGATTATCCACAAGGTTTTTCTCTTAATTACTGCACTTTCGGACTAACTTATTGACTAGCACTTGATTGATCACTCAAAAACCCTCACACCAAATGTTTGCCTCAACTGCAGCAAGCATAATTAATGCGCCGAAGAAAAAAAAATCTAATCCAAATATAAAACTTATGAATGACCACTCAGGCCAGGTGGGAAAAAACCAAGGCTACCAACGGCCGCGACGCCTATCGTGCAGCCATGTGCCACCAGATACCTGGGGATGCGCGAAAAAGCAGCGCAGTGCATGCAGCCTCCGCGTATGTTTAAGTTGTGTGGCCCCACGCTGGTCAATGCCTCGCTCCCTTCGATCTGCCCAACCCGGCGCCTGGTGGAGCGTATTGGCACAACGCAGGCACCACCTAAGTGGCGACAGTAGATCTTGCTGCCGCCGTCGCCCGGAGAAGACCCTTCCTCCCAACGGCCGCCACCGCCCCCCTCGCCGGCGATAGGGTGGCAGTGGATCCGCCGCTCTTTACTTCGGTGTGGCATCAGGAGCACCGAATCCGCCGCCTCCGCCCCCACCTCCGACGACGCCGCATCCGCCGCCGCCAGCACCTCCGCCGCCATCTCCGTGGCCGCCACCGCCCCCCTCCTCGCCGTCCTTGTTCAAAGTCATGTTTCCTTTTTCTTTTGTGTTTGACGCACTAGACACGACGAGATGAAGACAAAAGGAGGAGAGGGATGCACCACGGTAGGTATTTTGGTCACCCGCCCAGGCCGGTGAAAATTTTTACAATAGTTTATTTGATTTATGAAAACTAAATTAAGAGTAAATCACACCTACCATACAATAGTTGGTATGGTTATATCACTTTAGTCTAACAAGTTGTAAAATATGCAAATAGATACATAGATACATTAACTTGTAAAATATGTGCATATACGGTCACATGTATGAACCCAAGAGTATTTTGCTATGGCAATATGCAGGGAGGGCCTAGTTATGTGAATTTACGATGAAATTTGATGAATCTTATTGGTGATTTTAAATTAATTTACTCATATTTCTGAAAATTTTGAATCATACTTTGGGTGTATAGGTCTAGTATGTATAAATGGACAACATATTACCATTACCGTTGTTCGGCGGGTCTTTATTCTCACGAGAGGTCTTCAGATCGATTTTCATATTACACTTTTTAAACAATATTTTATGTTTTTGATCCTTGTTTTAAATAGCGCGCTATGAAAAATAGCGTCAGCCATTTCTGGGCGCTATTGGACACTATAGCGCCGCTATGGCCGCGCTATAGCGGCAGCTATGCACCGTAGCGCCATGCTGCTGCTGCCGCTATAGCTCCGCTATAGTGCCGCTATAGCGCGCTATTTGTTTCAAAAATACAGGAAACAAAAAAAACATGTTATATTCATATATATATAATATATCCATGAGTTCATAGTGCATACAAATACAATCCATAGCCATAAAAGCATATAGCCATACATCCACGAAGGCATAAAAGCACCAGATAGGGTAGAGTTTGGGCCAGATTGTTTTCTTTTTTCTTTTTTTATCAACATATGGGCCGGCATAATCAAATGACAATAGCATCGGAATAGCGCGCTATGGTGCTATTCAGGATAGCGGCGCTATAGCGCGCTATAGTGCGAATAGCACAAATAGCGCAAAAAAGTGCAATTGCGTTGCGGTGTTTCAATTAGCACGCTATAGCGCCGCTATAGCGCGCTATTTTTTACAGTGTTTTTGATAAATGAATCCGATCAACTCAATGAAAATAGAAAATAAATGCGTCTTCTATGGATGTTGGGAAAGGGCTTAGCCAAGTTTTCATTTTGTTCTTCGGCCTCCAGGAAAGTAATACATGCGACCTAAGCTACAGTAATGCATGTTAGCCGCCATAGCAAAATACACTTGATCGAGTAAAATGACCGTATTTGCACATTTTGCTATTTGTTAGACTAAAGTGATACATCCATACAAGTTGTAGTATGATGAGTGTAATTTACTCCTAAATTAAAGCATATCTAAAAAATTTGGGATGGCAATGTTTTGTTCTATTGGGGCACATACAATGATTAGATAGCAGCCGTATGTATATAAGTCCACATAAGCTTCTTATGAGCTGATGTGTGGCTATCATTCAATAAGTTAAATCTCGTGTATTGTTTTGGCCCGTGCTCAAATACTTATGTTTGGCTAATAGAAGGTGGTGATAGATGAGTTGAGTTATGGATATGGAGGAGAAACATGCATCTTATTTACTCATGAACTATGCATGGTGAAGGACGAGTGGAAGCAATCCACATTGCTCATATTGAGCATCCAAAAAGATTGGGTGAAGAGAAGCCAGGAAATATATATAACACAATAAATCAAGAAGGCGAGCATTGAGATCAAGTCCAGAGGCAACGTGCGTGGCAAGAGAGTGAAATGCTTAATACCGTCTTGATTTGATACCAAGGATGAGTCAAGACTAATGTTGACATCAATGGGCTACTCATGGTCAAAGCAAGCGTTGATGAAACCATGATTTGAGACATGTATGGGGGGCCCAACACTATGTCAGGAATCCTTATTGGCGACGTGTCTAGACAGTCAAAGGAGACACGTTTTTTCCGCGTCACTAAAGATGCGTCTCCAATGTAAAGTTAAAGGAGACGCGGATTTTACGCATCACTAATGACTAACATATTGGAGACGCGTGTTTAGTAACCCGCGTCACCAAAGTCAGTCATTGGAGACACTTTCTAAGTTGAAACGCGTCTCCAATAAGGTCATTGGAGACGCGGATTGTAGACACGCGTCTCCTTTGAGAGGGTCATTGGAGACGCGGGTTGGCAACCCGCGTCTCCTTTGATGAATTAAAAAACAAAAAAAAATAAAATTACAAAAAGCTCCCAAATCATTGATTACCACATGTTTTTTTACAACTAACTCCCTAGAGAAAGAAGAAATTACAACACACACCTCAGATAGACTAACACATCAGATAAGTTTAAGCTTCTATTGACTGCTGCTCTGTATTCTCAGACAATAATCAAGCAATAGACAACACACAACAGACCAACGACTTCTCAACTCAAGCAAGAAAACTTGACAGCAACCAACAGAGAAATCACCACCATAGCAATAATCAACAGGAACAAGCTGTTAGGCAACTAGTAGCATGCAATTCAGAAACACGAAACAAACTGATAAGTTCAGGCACCAAGTCTGAGTACAAGAATAGCTTGTTTAGCTAGGTGAGACAAAAACTGGGGCTAACAATATAAGATCATGCTCTGTCTGTATCTGATGCGTCCCCATATGATATCAGCCACATGCAACAAACCTAAAAAAATATCATAACTGAAACCTGATGATAATGAGATAATAACTATAGGCATAAAACTGGAGTGCAAAAGCTGTTGCACATTGAAATACTGTATCTAGTGATGCGGCCGTGGATGGAGGGGTCGGTGTACG
>OAMR01000606.1:279614-297792 GCA_900205405.1 Echinochloa crus-galli
TTGGACAGGCTATAATTAGAGAAAGGCGGATGATCCTAAAATAACACACACAGCAAAACAACGAGTGACAGAGAGAGAGCGCAGTGTTACGACTACCGCACACCAGTGGCTGTGGCTGTAAGCCTGTAACCGCCCGGAGTCCCCCCCGCGTCGCGCTCCCCGGCCCTCCGCTCGCCGGCCTCTCGATCAGAGACCCGGCCTCGCGTTTCACGTGCCCACTCACTCCAACAAGCGAAAACGCAGCAGGGCCTCGCGGCTATAATAGAGCCCCCCAACGAGAGCCTCAGCTCCTCCGACGCTAGAGAGAGGGAGCTAGAGACGGCAGAGGCTGAACCGCCGGCGCCACCACCACCAGTGACCCACACGTACACACCGATCGATCGAGGACGGGGAGGGGATGCCGATGGCCGGCGAAGGCAAGAGTAGGTTCACCGCAAGTCCGCAACGTGCGCGCACCTGCGGCAGTACATGAGGGAGCACCGGGTGCAGGGGCAGTGTGACCTCGTCCACTTGTTCCATGCGCCATCGGCGCCGCCACCGCCCCCACCGGCGACCGAGGAGAAGGACGACGACAGGACGATGGAGCTCTTCCCCGGCCGTGTGCGCTGCCACGGCGAAGCCGCCGGCCCAGGAGATCATCACATCAGGTGAGCGTTGATCCCTTTGGGCGGCTGATCGAAGATGCTACATTCTTGACGGTGGTCTTCAGTTCCTTAATTATTGTTTGGTTTCAGGCCGGAGGTGAAGAAGAACAAGGCGCCGCCCATGACCATCTTCTACAATGTCGTTGCGCAACAAGAGGAAGCACAAATGAGGACGTCGTCGCTGCATAGGTTCCTCAAGAAGAGGAAGCTCAGGTGAGGAGATGGGTTCGTCAGTCACATATATAGACGGCGCCATCTCACATCAGAGATCTCCACTGCCTATATATTTGACTCATAATTTCTCTGGATACTGTTTGCCGTAGGGGAGAGCTGCGAGGGAGAGAGAGGAGGAGGGAGACGAGCGGCGGGCGGCGTGGGGGGAAGGGTGGGTGCGTGGTTTATGTTAGGGTTTAGGTTCTCGTGGGCTGGTTGGGCTGGGCCGGATTGGGCCAGTACATGACCATTCACAACAGATTTTGATTACAACGTATTTTGATTATAGTTGATAAATATTTAAATAAAAAATAGCTATATTCGTTTTATTTGATCTTACCATCATTTGAAAGTCTGGTATTTTAATATCACTTGAGTCCAAATACCATGATTTGGAATTTCAAAATACTTGCTTATGGCAGACGCGGTTCAAGAAAAAGCGTCGCCTATGTATCATCGGTTATAGGAGACGCGTCTTAAAAACCCGCGTCACCAATATACCTAGTTATAGGCGACGCGTGTTCGTCTGGACGCGTCGCCTATATCTGAGGCAGTCATAGGTGACGCGGCTTGTTAAGAAGTGTCGCCTATTAAGGTACATAGGAGACGCGTGCTGTCTCTACAGACTTATTGGTGACGCGTCTGGAGAAGCCGTGTCTCCAATGACTCATTAGCGACGTATCTTAGTTAAGTGTCTCCTAATAGTGTGTCTCCTTTAACGAGTTTTTACATAGTGCAATATATCCTCAAAACCAATTGAACTGTGACAAATAATGGAAGGGCCTGTCGCACCATCAATCTAGTATACACTAAATAAATTTGCCAACTGGTGACATTCTATATTTGCATAAATAATGCAATATGCACCAGCCAACATATATATAACTTATGATGCTTAGAGCACGCATACCATTCCATCACTAATAACCAAGCGTACCTTGATGCAGTACCGTTCCTTATCTCTGGTTCATCACTAACTCTATGACGATGGAAAAACATAAATGAAAAATGTCATAAACTGTTTCTAAGTTGACTCCACAATGGCACAGAGATCTCATAGGCAATAAGTTAGCAGCATGGAATGACCTAAGTCCATGTATCGCTAATATATCGTTGAGTCATGAACAAGATGAATTTCACTGGAACTTACACCCTACTGGGCAGTTCTCAGTAAAATCTGACTACCTGGCCATGATACATGGCGATGTCCCCAACTTTAACAAGCAATTATGATACACTCATTGTCATGCCTGGTGACCTGGAGCAGTTCTCCCACCTTAAAGATGTCCTAAATATGTTTGCCTCCTCCACAAGTCCTTCCTGGTGCCAATAAATGTGGATGAGTCTAAATGGACTCACCTAACCAACTCTCTTGGATGTCAATTGGGCAGGCATGCCCTTCACTTATCTTGGACTTCCCCTGGGCACAACTAGGCCTGTTATGCAGAATTTTATGCCTGTCTTAACCAGTCTGGAAAAATATCTAATGGGCATCTCAAGACATCTCAGCTTGGCTGGTCGACTGGTTTTGGTAAACTCCATCTACTCAGCTGTGCCAACGTTCTATCTTTGTTCATTGAAGCTCCCAGTGGAAGTCATAAAACAGATAGACAAGTATAGAAAGCATGTTCTTTGGCATGGCGGTGACCTGTCCAAAAAGGGGGGCCATCCTGTAGAAGCAAGGAAGATGGGGGTCTTGGAATTATAAATCTCAGAACACATAACACTGCCTTGCTGCTCAAATTTCTTCATAAATTCTACAATAAGTTGGATCTTCCCCGGGGTCCAACTGACCTGGAACTGTTTATACTCCAATGGCAAACCTCCTCATGAAAGACATGGTGTGGGATCCTTCTGGTGGAGGGATATAATGTCTTTGTCTTAGCAGTTCTTCATGATTCCTTCTTGCAAGGTGCAAAAGGGTGATATTGTGTCAGTTTGGAATGATCTTTGGGACTTGGGCATAATAAAATGGAAATACCCCCAGATGCACTCCTTTGGTAGGAAAAAGATTGCTTCAGTGTCACAATTCCTTGGCTGGAATGTCAGTCGGTTTCTTATGTTGCCTCTGTCCCATGAAGCTTCTCTTCAGCTCTCTGAACTCTTGTCTGTAGTTCAGCTGCTTGTTTTGGATCCCAACTCTAAGGACGTCTGGACTTTCTGAAGGAAATGAATGAGGTTACTCTGAGAGTCAAACCGTAAATGAAGGAGAAGATTGTTCTTTGGCTAAATAACCTCTTGTAATTTGGCTTTTTTCTTGGGCATAGGGCCTTGTAAACTGTAAATAAACCCTTTTATACATATAAATATAAAAAGATAGGTAGGGGCCTCCCCTACTGATTCGCTCAAAAAAACAAGCGATTATGAAAATTAAAAGCACCTCTAAAAGTTAAAAATTTTATGTGGTATTTACGAAGGGGGATGGTGTTGACAAAAGGCAACCTAGCTAAGCGCAATTGGTAAGGCAACAAAAAATATTGTTTTTATTTCACTGATGAGTCGATTCAACATTTGTTTTTTATTATCATTTTGCACATGCGGTGTGGTCAATCACACATGCGGCTTCAGGTCTTCGGCAACCTCATAGCTTGTCACATATGTTTGGGAACTGACTATGGGGTATTAGCAAAAAAAAAAGAAACCGCTAGTCCTGCTAGGAGTGGCTGCTAGTGTTTGGGCTCCTTGTTTTCTGTGTTGCTTGTTTTTGGGCTGTGTGCATCCTGGTAATGCAGAGGCCAAGAATTTATTTCAAGAAATTTGTATCAACTCCATGTAAAATTCTTGAATTTAATAAAGTTTCCCTTATAAAAAAACGTCAAACAAATCGGACATAGCGTTACAGGTTGACTTTGCCCACATATTTCTATAAAACCACTTGAAGGCCATGCATAGCTCATTTATAGGCTGAATTCTTGTTCAGCACAACGTCATTTTAGCCTTTTTTTTTCTGGGCCGGTCCATGTAACAACCAGTACAATATCAATTAGCCAAGCACTTACATGCAGCTGTAGGCTAATTAGAGCAACTCCAACAGCCTACGTATAATCCTAACTAAATTTAGAGTTTCAGAGGACTCTAAAAAAAATAAAAAACCTCGGTAACCAACGGACTCAGCAACTCACGTACTATCCATATTAATTCAATTCCGTCACCCCCGCTGAATGGACTTGACGATCTCGATCTGGAAGGTGGTGGAGCTGTCAAGGCGCGTGGAAATCTAGTCTATGAACGGTACCTTGGTCATGCGGCATCCTGCATCACCCCTGAAATAATCAAACCCCGGTCTCATTTCACCAATGGAGCCAATGCAATCGGAAGCACGAAAAATTGGCGCAAAGCACGCACGAACCTGTGCTGACTGATGAGGCGCTTCGTTCATCTGGGCGCCGGAGATGCCGCGCATCAGCCCGTTGCCGACGGTGACGTCCACGCACACGTACAGCCTGACGATCTGCGCCCACCAACGTCGACATCACGCCCGCGGAAATTTTTCGGATGCATCGCAATTTTTGTGGAACAAGAGGGGCTCTGGCGATGTGAGGATGGCTGCAGCGTGAGAATGGTGAGGACGGCAGCGGCACAAGGATGAAGAGGGCGGTCGCGGCGGGGGAGAGGAGCTCGGCCGCGAGGGAGGGAAAGCATGTGCTCGGCAAATTAAGGTGTATGACGAGCGAGATAGAATAGCGAGGAAGAAAGTGAGGCTGTTTAGTGTAGTTTTCTTTTTTTTACCGAGAAAAATAGATTTTGCCAGGCTTTTGGAGTTGCTCTTAGCTCTCAAACTTTTGGTCCCAAAACAGGTAAAATTTTACATACAAGCAAATTAGTAAGAACAAAATTGCCCATAATACATCTTTCAAAAGTGGCAAGTCAAAGATGTCTTTTTTGAGATTGATGAAGTCATTATAGACGTCTCGTTGTAGACGAACAGGTCCGCCTACCACTGAATGAAAAGCGCCATTTAAATTCTAGAATGAATCCTGGGAAAACCAAAGAATAGTGCTGAGTCGACAGGTTGCACCACAATAAACCTTATAAACTGACCTACTTGGCCCAATATATGTTCTCGCACATCCTAGCACTGAATCCATCCAGTAGATCCAAGCAAAAATTACAGGCAACAAGAAGGGGATTCAATTCAACACAAAATGAGCAACAGGGCAACTAGAGTTATTCAATATAAGTATTTGGCCACCATACAGCGCTCTCGTCCTTTCCCTTTTGTGCAGATTAAAAAATTAGAACCGTTCTTCTTCTGTTCTTCTTCTTATCTCACTCTCACATGCAGCAGTAGTAAGACTCAAATGCCCTCATGAGTAATGGGACTTCGATTTGAGAGATTTATCAAGTTTGCCTTTCAAGGTTCCCCAAAATCACTAATATTAACGAGTAATAATGACTACACCAAATGTTTGCCTCAACACTACAGCTAGCCCAGTATCATTATTGATTCCAGAAACAAAAATCTACTACTCACTCGGTTCCAAATTACTAATTATTTTGTCTTTTCTGGATATACTAACTTTTACTACGTACGTACCTTGTGTCTACATACTTTGCAAAATATATGCATAGAAAAAACAAAATAAATTGTAAAATGGGGACTATTATAAAACTTATAATGGTCACTCAGGCCATTTTTTCATGAGAAACTCGATAAAAACATTAGGGCAGTTGGCTTTCATTTTCTCGTAGCCTTCTGTCTCCATTAACGCATTTAGATTCCCCGGAATAGCGATGAACTCCATACATGCCTCCTTGAGCGCAAGGCACCCATTGCGCTCTGCCGACACCAATGTGCTTGCCACATTGTCGACGTCGATGTGCTTGCACAACATCTCCTCACACACGAGCTTCAGCCTCTCCATCTTGTACCTCTGCGCCGCTGCGAGCAAGCCCTGCACCATCGCCGTGAGCTCCCGTTCCTTCATCTCCGGCAGCGAGTCGGTGTACACGAAGTGGAGCATTGCCTCGAACACTCGGGGCTCAATGCCCCGGATCTCCATGCGCCGCCGGCCACCGTCGTCTCCGGCGACCATCGCCGCCTCGAACGCCGGTGACCGCGCCGCCAGCAGCCACCCGTGCGCGTCGAACGACTCGAACGTCGCCTCCCCGGCGACGTCGATCGAGACGTCCGTCCCACGCTTCCTCCTCAGTAGGCCGCCGAGGTGCTCGCGCAGGTCCGGCGGCGGCGGCGCGACGACACGCGCCGGCGGAGGAACGGCGGCGGCGGCGGCGCCATTGAGGCCGCCGCCGACGCTGTCCAAGGCCCAGTCCTTGATGACGGTGATGTCGCACTGGATGGCGAAGCGGTTGTCTCTCAGGCACCCGGACTCCTCCAGGTCTTTCCACCGGACGAAGTCCTCGAACCCCTGCCTCCGGCGGTGCTCGCCGTCGAAGCAGCAGATCTCCGGCGAGCGGCGGCTGAACCTCGGCACGGGCTCGCCGGCGTGGTCGAGCAGGCTGAAGGCGAACTCGAGCGGGTCGGTCTTGTCCTTGCCGCCATAGACGAGCTCGACGGAGATGTACTTGTCCCTCCAGCTGTTGCCGTAGCCGTAGGGCTCGTACGTGATCTGCCAGCTGTAGCCGCCGGCCTCGAAGGCCCTCGACGTCGCCGACCAGTCCCTCGGGAGCTTCGTGGACGGGATGCACCCGTCGATGGTGAGCTTGTGCTGCCCTCTCACCTCTCGCCACACGATGGTGGAGGCGGACGAGCGCGAGATCCGGCGGCCGGCGGCGAACAGCACGGCGGCGGTGGTGCTCGCCATGGCACGCAAAGCTAGGTTAGGTTAGATTACGTGGTAGATCCAGAAGATCAGGTGAGGTGACGTGAGGAGGATCTGTTTGCTCATATATACAACGTCGTACGTGGGCTAGGGCTACGAGGAACGAAAAGGAATCTGTTTGCGAATGAGCAAATGTGTGTTAATGTTAACCGTTGTTGGTTCGTTTAGATTCGTGTTCAAGATTGGAAGGTAAATATTGAAGCCCATGCCGCCCACGACGTGTCATTCATATATATATATATATAAATATAAATATATATATATATATACATACTTATACATATATATGTAGATATAGCAAACATTGACCGGCGTTGTCCACGACGCCATCCTCGCCGGCCATCTCTTTGCGTGGCGACGCCACGGCCATGGCGACCGCCGCCTTGCTGTCCGCCGTGGCCCGCCGGTGCTCGCGCTCGGCGTCCACGATCGGCCGGCGAGAGGTGACGGACTGCCACAGCCTCACCATAGACGGGTACGCCACGTCGAGGAAGATCCCGACGCACTGGTTCTCGAGGTCTCAGCCATTCGACGCCGTAGGCCACCGGTGGCGGATCAAGTACCACCCCAACGTCGACGGCGGCTGCTGGCGGCGGCGGGACGGCCACATCTCCCTCTACCTCGAGCTCGAGGTCGACAGCTTCTATGGCGTCTACCGGATCACCGACGCCGTCGACTTCAGGTTCTCCCTGCTCGACCACGCCGGGACGCCGGTGTACAGCCGCGCCGTCGAGGGGCACGTCTTCTCCGACGAGGCCAGGCTCAACGGCTTCAGGGAGTTCATCGGGTGGAAAGATCTGGCGGAGTCCGGGTGCCTGAAAGACGACACCTTCACCGTCAGGTGCGACATCACCGTCTTCGAAGATTGGACCCAAGAAGATGGCGACGGGGACGGCGACGGCGTCACCGGCGGCGGCGGAGCTCCGGTGGCGCCGCGCGTGGTCGTGCCGCCGTCGAACCTGCACGAGGACCTTAGCAATCTGCTGTGGAAGAAGCAAGGCACGGACGTCACGGTGGTCGTCGCCGGCGAGACCTTCGACGCCGGCGAGACCTTCGACGCCCACGGGTGGCTGCTCATGGCGCGGTCGCCGGTGATGGAATCGGAGCTGCGCATGCTCGCCATTGCCGCGGTACTGGAGGAGCCACCCAGCGGCGCCCGGCCTCGCATGGTGATCAAGGGCGTGGAGCCCAGGGTGTTCAAGGCGATGCTGCACTTCATGTACACCGACGCGTTGCCGGAGATGGAGGAGAAGGAGACCGTGGCCATGGCGCAGGGCTTGCTTGCGGCGGCGCACCGGTACAAGCTTGAGAGGCTCAAGCTGATGTGCGAAGAGATGCTGAGCGAGCGCATTGACGTGAACACGGTGGCGGCGACATTGGTGGCGGCTGATGAGCACGGTTGCCATGCTCTAAAGGCAAAGTGTTTGGAATTCATCGCTCGTCCCGGGAACATGAAGGCGGTAATGGAGACTGAAGGGTATGAGAAGATAAAACCCAACTGCCTTGCTGCTATGGTGGATATTGTCATGAAGCAATTGGCCTGAGTCACCATATACATCAATCATATATAGTAGGTTCTACTTTTATGATAACATTAAGTTAATTTTGGTTTATAGTGATGTTCAACTAGTTTTTCACCTCACTAATGATGTGTCTGTCTGTTCAGTTACTGTTTTGCTGTTTCTTGAGAAAATTATCATATGTTTCAGAAAATGCATATGGGAAAGATATGACATGCAAACCTGGTTGTGGGCTTTTTAGTTGCATATCATAGGAAGTTCCTTTGTACGAGGCCATTAGCGGTGCCAGGATTGAAATCTTTTTTTTTTGAGATCGCTAGGATTGAAATCCAGCATGGTGAATCTATAGTGAAGATCGCGCTGCTTTGCTCCCCGTCGGCTGCCATCATTTGTCCAAAGGAGAACTTGATGTTGGTAAACATGATGACCGCCATGGCTACCAGATAGGTGGCTCCGCCACTGCATGAGGCATATACAATTCAACTGCCTTTAAAAGTCAAAATCTTTCTCTGGTTCCTACATAAAGGAGTAATTCTTCTGACCAAAGACAACTTAGTTAAAAGAAATTGGCACGGAAATGAGAGATGTTTTTGTAGCAATAATGAGACTATACAACACTTATTTTTCGATTGTTTGTTAGCTAAGTTCATTTGGAGAATGGTAAATTTTGCCTTTGGAATTACACCCTGTTTAAATGTGTTTCATATGTTTGAGACATGGTTGGGAAATATGACAAATGACCAAAAAACCTTGGTCCTAGTGGGTGCAAGTGCCATGTGTTGGGCCATATGGTTAAGCCGAAACAATGTTGTATTTGACAACACACCTATTTGTTGCTTCATGCATCATGCAGGTTATTTATAGGACATCACACTGGACAAGGATGTGGTCCATATTCCATAAGAAGGAGGAGAGGAGCTCTATGCGACATGCATGCCGTCTTTTGGAAAATTTGACACTGGAGGGTTTTGCTAAGAATGGGTGGAGGTTTGATTAAGTTTATGATAAACTTCTATGCTATAATCTTAGTTGTTTTGTTTCTTGGCTACTGGGAGTGTCTACTATGCAGAAGAGGAGTTAACCGCTTAGTACAAACTTGTAATAATTACCGGCCTCATACATATAGTGATGTAGCAGCCAGGATCTGTTCCTTTGCTCAATGAAATGAGCACCCCATAATTGTTTTCCCCGCAAAAAACACATAATTGTTTTTGTTTCTTTTTCAGTTAAACCTCTTAATTTGGAGAACTTGGTTGATGCTTTATCTCCGTTTGTGTCCCTGTTATGGATTTTTTTCTAAAAAAACAATGAACATTCCAATAGAAAAATCAGTTCAACTATATGTCCCGAATAATTCGATTCATCCGCTTAACCCTGTACAAATTTGAACCAATTATATTGTACTCTACCAAGCTGTTTCAATTGGTATACTTCAATTTGTCCTTATAAATCTGTCAGTTTTGTTTCACCGTTTACAGTTAGCATTCAATCTGGAAACATCTTTGGACTAAAAGACGACATCGAACATTTGCTAGAGAAATAGTATAAATTTTTTATATTGTTTTCATCCTTTTTCATATTCCCAGCTCTAAATTGTGCTCCCAATCCATTAACATCATCACGATGAAGTTGTGATGCTTGTTGGAACTTGGAAGCGGGCACTAAAATGAGAACTTGCACACCTACCAATTACAAAGTGAGTACCTAATATTTTCTAGGGTTCTAAATTTTCACCGGTTTTCACCACATTTCGGTGAATTTTGATGATCCAAAGTTAATTTCTTTTGCCGGAATTCATTTTGATTTTCAAATTTTAGTCAACATTTGTACATGTTCTTAAAATTTCACCTGAAAACTGGTCGGTGCCAATCTTACAAGGTCCCGTCCAAAATTTGTTTCTGTACCAGTAGCTGGAACACTGGTCTTTTGTTTATTATTGGGTTCAAGCTTACCTGTTTAACACATATCGTACACGCTGTTTGATTTGGCAAAGGATTCAAAAATATTTAGCAACAGTTTTGACCCTGTATATCTAGTGTCCAACTGTCGCGAGTAACGACTTGATTCTGATAAGTAGCTTATATCTAGAATATCATTTACCTGTCGTTGAAGACGCATGA
Source organism: Echinochloa crus-galli (assembly GCA_900205405.1). Classification (NCBI taxonomy): domain Eukaryota; kingdom Viridiplantae; phylum Streptophyta; class Magnoliopsida; order Poales; family Poaceae; genus Echinochloa; species Echinochloa crus-galli. The sequence continues at coordinate 289,895 of OAMR01000606.1, forward strand.
AAAGTGATACGCCTTCAAAATGTACCATATTTCCTAATAATGGCTAAAAGTTCAATTGGTAAAAAGTTCCAGCTATGAAAACAAGTAAAATTTGTTCGATTATGATTGTGCATACCACCTATCTATCTCTCGGCAGTGTTATGGACCGAATACGTACTGTATTGTACAGTTCTAGTATCTATTAATGGGCATATATATGTACTCATGTACCCATGCATCATTTAATAATCCCGCCATCTTAAATTATGGGTTGTTTTGGCTTTTTTAATATGTAGTTTTCACTATATATGAATCTAGACATGCATGCCTACATATGTATAGCAAAAACTACCTATCTAAAAAAAATCAAAATGACCAATAGTTTGAAATTTTAATGGCATAGTCTGTAGAAAAGCATATGGAACTAACAGAAATAAAATCAGTATCACACCAGGTACACACCAAAATACTAGACCGAGATAGCTACACCAAACAGATCATCCATAGATACAAATTAACCGTGTCCACATAATTTCTCATAATTTCACTCTGAGCAAACACATTGAGTACTGCTTGATCGATCACTAAAAAAACACCCCTAAGCAATAACGATCATATTACTGAAAATAATGTTGCATCAACTGGAGCGAATAATATATTTGATGTAAAGAAAAAAAATCCACTACTCCCGTATCTATCTACACGACTACACTCATGGCAATTGTCTCATGAGAAACTCCGCCAGAACAACGGGGCAGTTGGCTTTCATCTTCTCATAACCTTCAGTCTCCATGACTGCCTTCCTGTTCCCCGGACAAGCCATGAACTCAAAGCACGCATCCTTGAGCGCACGGCACCCATGCTGCTCCGCCACCATCAATGTGCTGGCCACAGTGTTCACGTCGATGCGCCTGCACAGCCTCTCCTCGCACATGAGCTTCAGCCTCTCCAGCTTGTACCTATGCGCCGCCGCGAGCAATCCCTGCGCCGTGGCGGCGGCGTCGTCTCCCTCCTCCTCCATCTCCGGCGGCATCGCGTCGGTGTACATGAAGTTGAGCATCGCCTTGAACACCCTGGGCTCCACGCCGTGGATCTCCACGCGACGGCGGACGCCGCCGCCGCCGGGCACCTTCTCCCTCGCCGCGGCGAGCAGCTCCGCCTCGAACACCGGCGACCGCGCCGCCAGCAGCCACCCGTGCGCGTCGAGGACCTCCTCCCCGCCGCCGACGTGGATCGTCACGTCCGTGCCTTGGTTCCTCAACAGGAGCTTGCCGAGGTGCTCGTGCAGGCTCGGCGGCGGCACGTCGACGATCGCCGGCGCCGGAGAAGACGACGCCGCGACGTCGTCGTTCTTGGCCCGGTCTTTGATGACGGCGATGTCGCACTGGACGGCGAACCGGCCGTCGTTGAGGCACCCCGACGCCTCGAGATCTTCCCAGCTGATGAAGTCTCGGAACCCGTGCGTCCGCATGGACTCGCCGTCGAACCAGCAGGTCTCCGCCGTCGAGCGGCTGAACTCCGGCACCGGCTCGCCGGCGCGGTCGAGTAGGGTGAACGTGAACTTGACCGGGTCCGTTTGCCGCCAGCCGCCGTAGGCGAGCTCGAGGGAGATGAACTCGCCTCTCAGGAAGCTCCAGTAGGGCTTGTACGCGATGCTCCAGCTGTAGCCGGCGACCTCGAAGGGCTTGGAGGTTGCGGCAGGGATGAGCTTCGTGGACGGCGACGGCGTGCACCCGTCGATGGTGAGCTTGTGGCGGCCTATCACTTCCCGGCATAGGATGGTGGAGGCGGAGGAGCGCGAGAGCCGGCGACCGGCGGCGGAGAGCAAAGCGGCGCTGGCCGCCGCCATGGCCTGCAAAGCTAGGTTATTTGCTGGTAGAAACTAGAAAGCAGATGGATTGAGGAAATCAGGAGGAGAAAGCCAATCTATGTATATATGTTTCGTAAACACGAGGGCTACGTGGAAACAAAAGGAATAATCAGTTTTGCAAATGTCAGGATCACTATAAGAAACTATTTAATCTATGATGGATTGATTTCGTCATATATCATTAAAAATTTGTCATAAAACAGTATTTGTGACGTTTTCAGAGAAGGTCATGGATTGAGCGTCACAGATTAAACCGCGTGACGGTTTAACAAAATTCGTCACAGATTGAAGCAGTCTGTGACGTTTTCCAAACGTCATAGATAGGCCTTGAGCCCATGCAGCCCAGCCCAGGCCCAATGTTTGTGACGAAAATAAACTTCACAAACATCGTCATAGAATGAATACTAAAGTGATGTGGTTGCTTACGTGGATGGTGACGTGGATGCCAACATGGTTGGTGATGTGGCAACTATCGCTGACGTGGATGACGACATAGCAGCCCATTTACTAATGGACCCAATTTAGCGCGGCCCATTTATTAATGGACCCAATTTACCGCGGCCCAATTATTAGCATGCTGAAATGATAATTGAACCAAATATTTTTAAGCCCAAAAGCCCAATAAATTCGACAAATTTGATGGCCCAACAGATTTTAAAAGCCATTTTTTCACAACCATTTCAACCCAGCCCAAAACAAGCCATAATGCTCACCCAACAGCACAAGCTATAATCAGATTCAAAACAGCACAAGCCCATCCAACAGCAAAGCTATAATCAGATTCAACAACAGATCCAATATTACATCACACCCAGCAGATCCAATATTACATCACAGCTATTCCAGCAACAAAAGTTTGATGCAGCCAACTCCATCACATCACATTTCAGCACAAAAGTAGCAAAACATGCAACAGCAAGATAATTCCAACAGCACCAGAATGCTATCAACAGCAGAGTTTTGGTACAGCAAAAGAACATATGCAGATGTCTAACTCTGTTGAACCTTACTTAGCACCAATTCAAGTTTCGCTTCCAGCTCACCTTGCTTCTTCTTCATCTCCTCTCTGTCCCTCATCCTTCCCTCTTCTGTTTCTTGAAATTTCTTTGTCAATTCATCAATCTGTCCATGTTGGGTGTTGATAATCAACCGAAGATCAGCATTTTCTGCTTGCAGTTCTTGTACAGCATCATTCTGTTTACCAGATGTACATGGCACAGTTTTGATTCCCACATTGCGAAGGAACTGATTCTTACGTGTTTTCTCACCAAGCACTTCAGCTACAACCTGATTCACAGACTTAGATGCTTCACCTTCTGTAGTTGTAGACAACTTGTTCTCTATCTGAGCCTAGCAAGCAAGCAGCACACATGGTTCCTAATCATGAGATACAAGATTGAAATAATTATTTGAAAGAATATCATTTAAGCTGGCATACAATTGTAGCCTGTACACAGGTGTGTATCCTTTCGTTTTGTTGCTGTAGTGGCAGTCCTTGAACAAATCAAATGCATCAGGTTCACGATTGTTGTGTTTGTCTCCCTGAAAACAGAATATACATGTATCAAACTATCAATCTTGTTCACAACACCTGATAGCAGCAAAACTTTGAAGAAACATCATGCACACAAGCTGAAATCTACTGAATTATGTTGATATTAGACAATCTAGTAATCATCCAAACATATTATAATTTTTAAAATCTAAATCAACAATGCCCAATAGAAAAGATCATTGGACAGCTTGAGCCTCATGTCTTTCTCAACCACAGGCAAACCACAGGCATAAATAAATTCAGATTCGCACTGTACAAAGTATACTAGAAATTGACAGGATCAGATCATAGTGACATATCAACACAATCACCTACAGCTAGTGAACCAATCACTTCCAACTAGTAAAACTATTTATTATGACAGGACATATTGAATATTCAAATGAAATAAGATAGATAGAAGAAGATAGACTAAACATATTATAATTTTTAAAATCTAAATCAACAATGCACAATAGAAAAGATCATTGGACAGCTTGAGCCTCATGTCTTTCTCAACCACAGGCAAACCACAAGCAGAAATAAATTTAGATTCACATTGTACTCAAAGTATGCTAGAAAATGACAGGACCAGATCATAGTGACAAATCAACACAATCACCTACAGCTAGTGAAACAATCACTTCCAACTAGTAAGACTATTTATTATGACAGGACATATTGAATATACAAGTGAAATAAGCTATATAGAAGAAGATAGACTAACAAATGCAATGCACATCGACATGGGTAACTTACAATTACTTCAACAAAGACTGTGTAGCTTTGGGACCCAGTAGTTTGGTGCAACCGAACATTGCCTCGGTTGTCTTTGTTGGTTTGACATGTCTCCTACATCATATGGACAGAATCATTGTAAGGCAAATCACATGGTAGGATGTACAATGCAAGACTTCAGTTTTTAGGAAGACATACCATTTTTTTTGGACTCTTCCATGATTCCACAAGGTCAATCCACTGTTGATTAGACATGGATTTGACTGGAGAAGTTTTCATAACTAAATGTAGTGGAAAAGGATCAAAAAAGGTTTTCTTCAGCCTATGACGTTGCTGGCGAACCGCTTTCTTCATCATCTCAGTACAAGCCTTCTTAATTATTGAATTACTTGTGTCAACATCAAATTTTGCCTATTCAAATTGAAGATGTATAAGAAATTTAATATATAAAAATGAACGTGACATGAAGGCTATGTTTGGATGTTACTGTTTTAACAAACTACACTATCTGGAAGTGTTTTTAGTTGCAAGAAAGTCCAGCTCTATTTTATTCGGCCGTTTATGTCAAATGCAATGAAAGCAGGTGGTAAAATATTGTAAAGCTCTAGAAATATCATGGTTTATTTGGCATACAAATAGTTTCCATTTATAGATTGATCAAAGAAATGTAGGACAGCACTGGAAGAATGTGTAAGAGAGAATGTACTTACATGAATATGTCCGAGAAACCTCTTGATCCATACAGGTTGTTTCTTGTATTCCTTCCAGTGCTTGAACACAGGAATATGGTTCCTGACTGTAATGTTGCATTCAGTTGCCCACTTTGCAGCAAGAACAGGTACAACAGGTCTTATGTTCCCTTCATCAATGACAATTGGCAATTTGCGGCGCCGAGCTCGTGTCAATCTTTGGAGACCATGTCCCATATTGACTCCCCGGTTCCATTCCTCTCCCTCTCCTAGTTGTGAATATACAATGGAAAGTTAATCAGTGAGATGTGAAGCAAAAAATAGTAACAATAAAATAGGTGCATTCAGCATGTAAACCACCATAGAAATACAATAAAATGGGTACATGATATGGCATTAGATGAGGCATCAAATGAACAAATTATCACCTTCATTGGTCATCTCATTGTGGCCATCAGAATGGGTATCGCCATCATTTCCATTAGTCATGAGGGCATCACCTTCGCCGGGCATGGGGGTGTTCTCACCAAGCAAGTTAAGGCCATCATCTACAGAAAATGGCAGCAAATAAGCATGCATTCAACAAGATTAATTAATAGCTAACAGAACAACACTAAGAATCGTATAGTAGAACTAGCCTTCAATAGCAGCCTGTGTGTGGTTGTCAAAGTTGCCAACAAGTTCTACAACTTGGTTTATATTAGGCACAGGGACTTCACTTGTCAGACTTGCATTGCTCACATTAGGCACAGTGACTTCACTTGCATTGCTCACATTAGGCACAGGGACTTCACTTGGTGCCAGCCTTGCATCAGGTTTAGCAATCCTTTTCTGTGACCTTGTAGCTCTAGCTTACAGTATTCAGAGCGATCCACGCTTACACATTAAGGGAACTCATTTCTCAACGCAGCAACACTTAAGCCCAGACAGCTAGCTAACCTCAACTCTTGGAAGCGACAACAAAACAACACAACACCAAAACCAAGCAGCGCAACAGAAAGTTTGTGTCCTAGTTTTCTTAGAGCCCTGCTATAAATGGCAACATCAGTGATCGAAGTGTGCAGAGAATTATATTGCATTAGGAGGCAAAAAAGTGAACTCTAACAATATGGACAAATTATCACCTTAGCAGTGTCATCAACTAGATCTCCTTCAGTGGTATCATCCTGTGAAGGATCATAATCTTCATCGACGTCTTCAGAATTTCTTTGTTTTGACTTATCATTGTCAGCATGAACAGAGGCTGCCATAGCAAGCACACTAGTCAAACCAGGTATTCCAAGTTGTTTCAGCCTTGCACTGTTCCTCATGCATTGCTTAAGACGCTCTTGTTCATACGGATGAAGTGACGATGGCAATTCTAAGATGACAGAAAAAATGAACAACAGATTAGTATCAGTCATATGACTAATAGACAGCTATGTATTTGCAAATTTTTAAAAGTGGGTTCAAAATTAGCATGGATACAGACATACAACCAGTTATGTCCAATATCAAATTCTTTGCTGAAATGAATCAAGAAACTCATTAAGGAAACTCATTTGACGCTTACAGTATTCAGAGCGATCCACGCTTACACATTAAGGGAACTCATTTCTCAACGCAGCAACACTTAAGCCCAGACAGCTAGCTAACCTCAACTCTTGGAAGCGACAACAAAACAACACAACACCAAAACCAAGCAGCGCAACAGAACACATCAGCTCAGCAAAGAAATTTAAAAAAAATGAATCAAGAACAAAGCAGTTTCAGTTCAGTGCTCTAAGTTGACGAAGTGCTATAGTCCATTACTCCAGTTTCAGATTCTGGATGACCCTAATGTAATTATTCCAAACCCTCCCAATGTAAAGATGAAAGTAAAATGTCCATGCAGTATAAACCCATTTGGACAAAATATACACCCAGTAATACCTTAAAACAACTTTTAAAAGGGACACACTGGACTTTCTACCCCTTACTAGTTTGTTCATGACATGCATTTCAGAAAAATTCACAAGCAAGCACCACTACTCAGTTACATAAATCTAGCATTACAACCCAGAATTCATAGATCTGGCTTCTACCATTCAGTAAGAACTACAAATCTGAAGCAGCAGCCTAACTCCCGAGGGTGAGGGGGCAAAATACCTGATACGCCACGTCTCTGTGGTTTCTTCGGTCCTCCCTTCGTCTGCATCACGGGATGTCGCTGGGGCGGCGGCGGAGTGGCGATGGAGAGGTGGTGGAGAGGCTCTTGAAGCGGCTGCCGAGCTAGGGTTTGGTGGCGGAGAGGACCTGGTGGTGTTGACGGCGTGGCGGCGGAGAGGACCTTGCGACGGCGACGAGATCCTTCAAGCCAGGCCAGTCAGCGGTGGGAGCTGCGCTGTAGCGGCAGAGAGGGCCTTGCGACGGCGGGGGCGAGGCTAGTGGGCGTCGGGGGCGAGGCCGATGGGTGGCGGCGAAATGACCTAGGGTTGTTTCGGGGAGATAAGGTGCGGGATATAATGCTTTGGGCCGGTAGAAAAGGTGCGGGAGCCGTGAGGGGATTTTTCGGTTGACAGTTACCAAGGTGCCCTCCATATTCAGATGTGCTCTACTATTGAATGGGGTAGTATGGTAAATTCCACATGAAAAATATTTTGGCCAGGCGCCTGTGGAGGGAAATGCGGAGGCGGGGCCTCAAAACTAAATGTTGATGCGCGTGGGCTGTTTCAGCTCGTTGTTTCATTTAGATGCTTTTACAAAAACAGTACATATGAGATTTGGCGATTTGCTACTATTTAAACACTACAGATGAGATTTACTAATACTAAAAAATAGTTTTAAAATAACAGAAAACTATAGATGACATCCTTTATATATTAAATTGATGAATAAGTACTGGTTTGCACAAGATCGTGCTAAAAAAATTTCAAAAAGCAGACTCATATGGGCGAGACCAGCTCGCATACACGCAATGTCACAAGTCACGGGAGTTATTACGCGAAAATACACGCGCGCGGTCTGAGGGATTCAAACCCAGGACTTCTTGCCTCGCGTTTACCTTTCTAACCATCCTACCTACAACGTATATACGACATAGTCTTGGGTGCCTTCCTTTAAATTAACC
>OAMR01000606.1:301520-334351 GCA_900205405.1 Echinochloa crus-galli
CCATCCTACCCACAACGTATATACAGTCATGAGGGCATCACCTTCTCCGGGCATGGGGGTGTTCTCACCAAGCAAGTTAAGGCCATCATCTACAGAAAATGGCAGCAAATAAGCATGCATTCAACAAGATTAATTAATAGCTAACAGAACAACACTAAGAATCGTATAGTAGAACTAGCCTTCAATAGCAGCCTGTGTGTGGTTGTCAAAGTTGCCAACAAGTTCTACAACTTGGTTTATATTAGGCGTAGGGACTTCACTTGTCAGACTTGCATTGCTCACATTAGGCACAGTGACTTCACTTGCATTGCTCACATTAGGCACAGGGACTTCACTTGGTGCCAGCCTTGCATCAGGTTTAGCAATCCTTTTCTGTGACCTTGTAGCTCTAGTTGATGGCATGTCTGGAAAAACCCTCTTGCGAGGCTTAAACTTCACTCCACCCGAAGGCTGCAGGTCTGAAGTTTGTGTCCTAGTTTTCTTAGAGCCCTGCTTGAAATGGCAACATCAGTGATCGAAGTGTGCAGAGAATTATATTGCATTAGGAGGCAAACAAGTGAACTCTAACAATATGGACAAATTATCACCTTAGCAGTGTCATCAACTAGATCTCCTTCAGTGGTATCATCCTGTGAAGGATCATAATCTTCATCGACGTCTTCAGAATTTCTTTGTTTTGACTTATCATTGTCAGCATGAACAGAGGCTGCCATAGCAAGCACACTAGTCAAACCAGGTATTCCAAGTTGTTTCAGCCTTGCACTGTTCCTCATGCATTGCTTAAGACGCTCTTGTTCATACGGATGAAGTGACGATGGCAATTCTAAGATGACAGAAAAAATGAACAACAGATTAGTATCAGTCATATGACTAATAGACAGCTATGTATTTGCAAATTTTTAAAAGTGGGTTCAAAATTAGCATGGATACAGACATACAACCAGTTATGTCCAATATCAAATTCTTTGCTGAAATGAATCAAGAAACTCATTAAGGAAACTCATTTGACATAACTGGTTTCAGAGCGATCCAACACAACAACACTTAAGCTTAAAACAACTTTTAAAAGGGACACACTAGACTTTCTACCCCTTACTAGTTTGTTCATGACATGCATTTCAGAAAAATTCACAAGAAAGCACCACTACTCAGTTACATAAATCTAGCATTACAACCCAGAATTCATAGATCTGGTTTCTACCATTCAGTAAGAACTACAAATCTGAAGCAGCAGCCTAACTCCCGAGGGTGAGGGGGCAAAATACCTGATACGCCACGTCTTTGTGGTTTCTTCGGTCCTCCCTTCGTCTGCATCACGGGATGTCGCTGGGGCGGCGGCGGAGTGGCGATGGAGAGGTGGTGGAGAGGCTCTTGAAGCGGCTGCCGAGCTAGGGTTTGGTGGCGGAGAGGACCTGGTGGTGTTGACGGCGTGGCGGCGGAGAGGACCTTGCGACGGCGAAGAGGTCCTTCAAGCCAGGCCGGTCACCGGTGGGAGCTGCGCTGTAGCGGCGGAGAGGGCCTTGCGACAGCGGGGGCGAGGCTAGTGGGCGTCGGGGGCGAAGCTGATGGGTGGCGGTGAAATGACCTAGGGTTGTTTCGGGGAGATAAGGTGCGGGATATAATGCGTTGGGCCGGTAGAAAAGGTGCGGGAGCCGTGAGGGGATTTTTCGGTTGACAATTACCAAGGTGCCCTCCATATTCAGATGTGCTCTACTATTGAATGGGGTAGTATGGTAAATTCCACATGAAAAATATTTTGGCCAGGCGCCTGTGGAGGGAAATGTGGAGGCGGGGCCTCAAAACTGAATGTTGACGCGCGCGGGGTGTTTCAGCTCGTTGTTTCCTTTAGATGCTTTTAGAAAAACAGTACATATGAGATTTGGCGATTTGCTACTATTTAAACACTACAGATGAGATTTACTAATACTAAAAAAATAGTTTAAAAATAACAGAAAACTATAGATGACATCCTTTATATATTAAATTGATGAATAAGTACTGGGTTGCACAAGATCGTGCTAAAAAAATTTCAAAAAGCAGACTCATATGGGCGAGACCAGCTCGCATACACGCAACGTCACAAGTCACGGGAGATATTACGTAAAAATACACGCGCGCGGTCTGAGGGATTCAAACCCAGGACTTCTTGCTTCGTGTTTACCTTTCTAACCATCCTACCCACAACGTATATACGACATAGTCTTGGGTGCCTTCCTTTAAATTAACCCGGTGAAGGACTTTTAGTCTTTGTTGGTCAATCAGGACTAAAAGTGACATAAATCTCAGGTCAAAACTTAATCGGCACAAATGTGATGGAGAGTCAATACTCTACTAGTACAAATAGTGATAATGGCGGTATTGGGAGAAATGTCATCTAGATATCATACCACCATAATGGTGTGGTGTGTATGATCCATTGACGAGATTTCTTTACAAAGCACACAAGAAGGCCCTCTTGTATACTCACGTCCTCACTCGCATGCATGCATGGTTTGAGATTACTTTTTGTATTTATAGTTTGGTATTGAATAAACACGACAAGAGGTACATGCGCATATTAAAGAGTGTATAAAATAAGGAGACATATTTACCTATCACTTATTATTGTGATTTTATAAAGCTTCAGTGAACCCAATGCCGGGGACAACTGAGATAGTACAATAGTTGAAACATATCTATCTTTCTCACATATATAATTGAAGCAAAACGTCTAATAATAAGTGATAGGAAAACGTCTAAAACTCCTCTTATGCGTTTTAATTGTTGAAATGTATCTTATCGCTAGATGTTTGGACCTCCACAGTGTATATGCTTCTTGTATGCTTTGAACCCAAGGGGACAATTGAGATAGTACACTCCACAATAGACACAAATCAATACGGTGTCGTTGGTTCTTTTCCTCATTTAATTAACCCGTTTAAGCCTTCATTAATTGAAACATGGGAGATTGAGTATTATGCAAATAAGCATACATTTTTTGGCAATATATAAAAAAAATCGGCAAAAACTAAAAAAAACCTTCATTAATTGAAACATGGGAGATTGAGTATTATGCAAATAAAACATGGGAGATTGAGTATTATGCAAATAAGCATACATTTTTTGGCAATATATAAAAAATCGGCAAAAACTAAAAAAAAGTTGGGCCGCGCTTCGAACTTGAGACCTGCGTGTCTCGGCCCCAATGTCTAAACCACTGCACTGTTTGAGTAACTTCGACTGATAGCTATCTACAGATTCTTTTAGCGTCTTATAGAATGGTTAGGATCTAATAAAGCCGCCACATCGTGTCCCAGCCCCCTCTGCGGCTCTGCCTCCGTCTTCCTCCCGTTCAGAGACTCGCCGCCGCCGCCTCATCTTCCTTGCGCTCTGCTTTCCTCCCTCCTCTTCAATCCTCCCTCGATAGATCTCGCATCGGGGCCAACAGAGGATGGTGTGTACGAAGCGGTCGGAGCTTGCTGACCGGATGCGCTCCGTTCCAGCCAAAGCACGCCGCGCTCCCCCCTCCTCTCAAAGCTGGAGCGGTGGCAAGGGGAGGACGGGCGGCCGGAAGAGGTCTGCTCCACCGCGACTTCCCCCTCCTCCTGTTGGGCCAAACTGTGGTGAAGGAACCTCCAATTTCCGCCGAAGCCCTGTGCACATCGAGCTGGTTACCTCGAGTAGTGAGGAGGCAAAGGTGAGTCCGGCCTCTCGCGATTTCAGGTCCAAGCAGCAGAAGAGGAAGGTAGCAGCAACCCTTCACAAGTCCACCTCGGCGACCTCTAAGAAGAAGAAGAAGCAGAAGGAGGAGGTGATCGTGTGTGTTGGTGTTCCAGCTAGTCAAGTATTATGTGTGTGTTGGTGTTCCGGCTAGTCAAGTAATATGTGACCTACTGTCTATGATGACCTTCTGTGACATATGGTTGTATGTGTGTTCTGTGATATATATGATTTCTGTGACATGTGTTATGTGGTGGCCACATGCAAGTGGCGTTCTGTTATTTATTTTGTGCAAGCTCATGAGCAGGGACTTTCATGTCCAGAAATGCAAAAATCATGCAAAACAAAAAAAAATGTCAGGTGCAGATTCATTTTTCCTGAGGCTGCTTTGTCTTCTGTTGGAAGATGAGCTTTCCATGCTCTCTACTCCCATTTTCTTTGGAAGGTTGAATTTGCTGGTGCTAGATGATCCAGAACAGCCCCCAAGATATCACAGCTCAGGTAGGTATAGAGGATGTTTTTTTAGAAATGCATTCAGCAAGCTCTCAGGTAATCTGCAATGAAAAAATTTGCCATAACGCTATATGTGACACGAATTTTCCATAATCTGCAATGCCACAAAATTTTACATTTTTTCTAAACCCACTAATGTGTGGACTGGAATCTACTAAGTTCTCAAATTTATTAGTAATCAACTGGATGACACTGATGGAAACTCACTGCCCACACACTTGAGTCAGAAATAAGACCTGAATGGCACACTATAGTCAGGCAGTGAACAAAAAAAATCTGAACAAAAATTCTGAATCATAATTGATCATCAGTTTCAGGTGCAGAAATCAGCATGGTTTAGCTAGCAATCTAGCAGGAACCAAGAAACTTGAAAGGAAACACACAAAACCATAACAGTATGCATAGATTAATCTGCAATACACTAATGTCGTTCCACAACAGAACAATGGTCTCAAATACAAAAAGATGGGTCTCAAATACAAATAACAAGTGGGTCCCAAATACAAATAAATGTGGCCCTCATAACACAAATTACTCATCATCACTGTCGACCTCAAGTGTGGCACCTTCTTCATCGTCACTGCAATATTCCAAAAGCGTGTCATCTTCTTCATCTTCGACATCACAGTGGTGCATTTCTTTGTTACTTTCTCTCACCAACCGGGCAATTTCTGCAGCTTCAAAAACAGGCCCTCGTTCATCATCTCTATTTAAAGGCCTGTAATTTGTATTATCAGAAACTGTTTTTCGCATGCCCTCGTCTTCACAACACTCATCCTCTTGATAGGCCGTAGCATTATATTGTACAGCCTCACTTTGACTTACATTGTAAAGATGCCTATGGTCAAATGTTTGAACAACCTGCCAATTTTTACCTAATCTTGTGTCTGGCAAATAGAAAACCTTCCTGGCCTGAGTTGCCAAAATATAACAATCATCCTTGTACCATAGACTTCCAACATTGATGCTTTTAAAAAACCCATCATCTTTAAGTTCAGTACCCTTTCCAACCAATTTAAACCAGTCACATATACCTTGCTCACTAGAGGCCACGTTGAGCATCAATGGCTGGGGTTGGGATGGCGCCGTTCTTCGTGGATCTGCTGCAGCAGATGAGCAGCGCTCTGGCTGGTGTGGCGAGAGCGGCCGACGATGTGCTGGTGCCTGCTGGTGGGCGAGGTGGCCGGCGTGTGGGTGAGGTGGCCGGCGTGCTGCTGGTGGGCGAGCGGCGTGCACCAGAGAGCGGTGCCCTACAGGCGGCTGCGTCGATTTGGGATGGCTCCCTCGTCCCCGACCCTAATTCTCGCCGGTCGGATTCCCATGGCGGCGGCGCGGAAAAACTGCATCTGGTGTGGTGGGTGCGCCCATGGGTAGGGAAAAGGAGATTCCCAGCAAGCTCGAAACGTTTTAGTAAAATATAATAACGAAGCGTTTCACAAGTGATGGAATGTCTCCGAGGTAGATGAACTCAGTTGAAGTCACAGACACCCCGCGCAGGGTTCGAATCCCCTATGTGCCACCATTTTATGATGTTTTCTTTGTTGATCGATATTTAACCTTGTAAAATGAAAAACGTCCCTCACTTCCACACATGTGACTCAGTAGCGCAGTGGTACTAAGTTCGTTCGCGTATTGCCTGGTTTAGGGTTCGAACCCTCGTCGGGGCATAATTTTTGGATAAAATTTTAGTTCAGACGGCTACTACCATTCAGCTCAGCTCCTTTTGACGTTTTTTTTTTTGATAAAATTTATGTTCGGCCGGTGACTACCATGCACAAAAAAAATAAGTGAGACTTGTTTAATTAAGTAAAATGGCTAGTAGTAATCACATAACATCATGTAGCTTGGTAGTTTGTGGTTGATTTTGCTGGACTTTATAGCTCTAGGTTTGAATCTTAAGTGTTGCATTTTTTTGCATTTTCATTTAAATGTAACAAACATGTCATCAACAAACTCAACTACTTTTTGTATTTTTTTTTTGCTCTAACGTTGATCCATGACGAATTTTTGACAACGTCACTAGTTATTGGGCTATATTGTGACGGTTTCGTTAAAACGTCACTATATTTTGGGCCCAATATCCATTCATGCAAATCTGTGACGCTTTCAAATCATGTCATAAAAAATCCGTCATAGATTAAATAGTTTGTTGTAGTGATCATTATCTTTGCAAAAATAAAATCTACTCATCGTATAGAGCGGATTTTAAATGGAATTGGTAGTTGGTATATAGACATGTAAACTCTGTCTGTTACGATTTGTTTAGATTCCATCATCAGATATATAACAAACGATCGTAAACGCGTATTGATCCACCATATCCTCCTGGTCTCCTGCTCGATCGATTTGCACGCCATGGCGACCACACATTTGCTGCGCGCCGCCGCCGGCCGGTGCTCCCGCTCCGCGTCCGCCGTGGTCCGGCGAGAAGTGTGCGACTCCCACAACCTCACTCTAGACGGATGCTCCTTGTTCAGGGAGATCCCAAAATCTTGGTTCTCGACGTCGGAGCCCTTCGACGCCGCCGGCCACCGGTGGCGGATCCGGTGGTACCCCAGAGGCGACGTCGCCGGCGGCCGGAGAGACGGCGGCTACATGTCCCTCTACCTCGAGCTCGACAACGCCAGCTACCTCACCACCGACCCCGTCGACTTCAAGTTCACCTTGCTCGATCAGGCAGGGAACCCCGTGTCCGAGCACAGCGCCGCCATGGAAGCACACGTCTTCAGCAAGGAGTCGAGGTGCCATGGGTTCAAGAAGTTCATGAAGTGGAAGGATCTGGAGAGGTCGGGGTGCCTCAACGACGATCGCTTCACCGTCAGGTGCGACATCACCGCCGGCTTCAATTGGATCGAAACTGATGACAGCACCGATGGCAGCGGTGGAGCTCCGGCGAGAGGAATCGTTGTGCCGCCGTCGAACCCGCACAAGGACCTTAACGACCTTCTGTGGAAGAAGCAAGGAACGGACGTCGTCGTTGACGTCGCCGGCGAGACCTTCGACGCGCACGGGTGGCTTCTCATGGCGCGATCGCCGGTGTTCGAAGCGGCGCTGGCAGCGGCGACGAAGGAGAAAGCATCCGGTGGCGGTGGTGCGTCACGTCGACGCGTGGTGATCGACGGCATGGAGCCCGAGGTGTTCAAGGCGATGCTCCACTTCGTCTACACGGACGCGTTGGCGGAGATGGAGGAGCATGAGACGGTGGCAATGGCGCAGGCGTTGCTTGCGGCGGCGCAGAGGTACAAGCTCGAGAGGCTGAAGCTCATGTGCGAGGAGAAGCTGTGTGAGCGCATTGATGTGGACACGGTGGCTGAGTCCTTGGCAGTGGCAGAGGAGCATGGCTGCCGTGCTCTCAAGGCTGCTTGCTTGGAATTCATCGGTCGTCCTGGGAATATGAAGGCCGTTGTGGAGACTGAAGGGTTTCAGAAGACGAAAGGCAGCTGCTTTGCTGTTATGTTGGACCTTGCCATGAAGAATTCGGCATGATTAACTAATCTTAGTTTAAGGTCTTCTTTGTGTTGATCATTCAACTAGTTTTCACTAAAATTTTGTTTTCTTTTGAGAGATAAATATAGTCAACTATCTACACGTCACAATGTTTTGAATCATGTACCGTTGAATATTTCTTTCTGTAGAGCTTTAGTTGGGACAAGTTAACTAGTGGTAGTGCAACGAGGGCAGTACGTTCCTGCATAATTATGCAGGTCCGAAGTGATTGTGCAACGAGGGCAGTTCCAATCTACACACTACTCATAGTTTCTATAGTTACTATGTTAGATAGATACTACCTATGAAACTACACTTCCAAATGGAAGTTTTTTTAAAAATAAAAATATCGGCCAAATATATTTTTTCTTTCTTCTTTCATCAACCAGCAATATTCTTCCTCCTTTTCTTAATTCTCGTGTAGACATGGTTTCCTACATAAAAAAAATAATTTTCTTCTCTCACATATATCATTAATTCTCATACCACACCATCATACTGCTTAACAGACTATCAAATGCTATGGAAACTATGTCAGTGGGTTGGGGCGAAACTGACTGGCGAGGAAGCAAAAAGCCTTGGTCGATGGAGAACTGCTGGCAGATAGGGGCGGGGGCGGCAAGGAAGCATGTAGAGTACCTTCAAAACTAGCTAAAAAATCCAAGTCAAAAAATACTTGTTTTGGGACCTTTCGAAAACTATATTTGAAGAAAAATAAAGTCTCTTGTCCAACCATTTCTAAAAAATTTTTGCCAAAAAAGGGCCTGAAATCTAGCTTAAGTGCGCAAAGACTGCACTTATACTGCCTTATAACTTACCGTTTTTTAGCCATACAAGTACGAGTAGAGGCCAAAACATATGGGTCTCACTAAACCGCCGCACACCATAAACAAACCGAAAGAAATACGCCCAGAGCACATCTGACGCATATGAGAGAATCAACCAAAGAAAGATCACACTGGTCCAAAAATCGAGTGCTAGGACTGCGTGAAACAGTAATGTTTAATAATGCAACAGTTAATTTTTAATGATGCAACAAGTGGTTGGTAGATAGCAAAATATCAATCGACGAGGCTGTAAAGTTGCTATATTTTCATAGAGTACTGATTCCACCTCCGATGATAAGTATGACAAAGGAGAGATCCTCGGTAGACACTATGTCCGGGAATGACAGCGGATTGACGACGGGAATGCGAGTGATGTGAGACAACGAAGGGGTCCATGTTGCGGTGCAAGACAACCAGAGGAGGTCAGGTATGATGGGTTGATTAATACGAGTGCGTTTTTTCGGCGAAGGGGACCTTGTGAGTGAAGGCGAATGGGAGTTATGAATGCCGCCAATTCCGCACCGATGATGAGGACGATAAAGTGAGATCCTCAGTAGACGTTACGTTTGGAAAGATGGTAAATCAACACGACAGGGATGCGAGCAACGTGTGAAGACAAAAAAGTGTGTGCGGTGGTGCAGGACGATGAGAGGAGATGAGGTACTACGGGTAAATAAATGCCCATGCATTGGTATGAGTGAATGGGACCTCGCGAGCGAAGGTGTGCAGGAGTCCTAGATCCCTCCCTGATTCTGCATCCATCGAGGAGAAAGACAAATGAGAAATCCTCGATATACGTTGCGCCTAAAAACGATGGCGGAAATGCGAGCGACGTGAGAAGACAAAGGGCTGCGTGCGGTAGTGCGGGACGACGAGCGGAGATGAGGCACTGTGGGTAGATTAATGCCTATGTGTTACTACGGGTAAAGGAGACTTTGAGAGCGAAAACACACCCGAGCCATGGACGACGCCACCGATCTCCTTACTTATCATATATAGGTAGAGATAAAGAAAAATTTAGTATTATATATAGGTGGAGATAAAGAAAATGATTCTGGACTTTGCGAAACACATAAATATATGTTTTTATTACACGTTTATCAGCTACTCAGCTGAGAATAGGGGAAACATACAAACCCAAAAAGACATAATAAAAAGTAGACAGAGTCTACTATTATTCATCCATTCTTGGCGTAGAGAGCTCCATATATAGTGTGAAGTTGATAACAAAATACTCCCTCCAAATCATAATATTTTACATTGCTTAGTTCAATTTTGAACTACCTAACGTCAAATAAAACGATATGGAGGTAGTAGTAGATTTGAGGCACCCATCCTCAAAATAATCATAATTTCCCGGCCGATATGGCATCCCAAGTACACTTCTGTGTGGAACCTACAGGGACATGGACATGGACTTAGAAGTGAATAAGTACCTAGTATTAATTATCCATGCTGCGATAAGCGCAACAAGGAGCGCGATGTGCCCCTGTGGAATCGCCGATACTCCAGCTGGGAACCGGAACAAGCTGTAAAGCGACCCTCGGAGACCCAGCCGGCTCCATCGTGCCCTTACATGAGCCAAGACTCGGCACAGATGTAGCGTCCAGATTGCAGCGAAAAGGCAAAGCACATTGAGATCGATTATCACGAACCAAACAACATGGGGTGCCATCTTCCGAGGATACACTTGAGACAACCCCATCGCGAAGACCATAAGGATTTCCTGGGCCGCCACGTAGAGAAAGCTTCCGCCGAGAAGAAGGGCTGCAGAGCGTGTCCGAACTCTTGACGTATGAAATCCAGCCATAATGCAGCAAAAGATGGCAAGAGATGCAGCAATCAGCGAGAATGCATCGAACTCAACGAGATTTTTGAAGGTTTCTGCTCTCTTTTGCGCTGAGTCGTCTATTCCATGAGGATCATTTTCACCCTTCACTATCGGAAGATTCTTGTTTGCAATGGTAAATGGCATACTCAAGATGAGCGCAGCTCCCGCAGCAATGAGTCCAGCCGACTTGCTTAGTTTCTCAGATTCTTTTTCGTCCATATAGGTTCTTTTATGCCACTCTTACTGAAATGATCTCACCGATAACTACAGAAATCGGCGCCGGTTATGAGTAAGTCGTTGAGGATCCACTCCCGTTTTCGCTGCACAAATGTCCTCAAACTCAGGCATGCATCGATCGTTGAAATGACCCAAGAAGAGAAGAATATCGAACTACAACTTACTTATATATTAGTACGTCTAGCTAAAATGATCTATATTTTGGAACAGAAGCTAAGATTATAAAGTAGTAAGAAGAGGAAGTCTGGAACTAAGAACAAAAAGAGCAGGGACATAGAATTATAGATCAGATATCTCTCTATGGGGAATTTATTTCATCCATACAACCACGACAGTCAATGACATATGGATCCGAGGTCCTGCATATGTCATAGACATAAGCTGGTGGCATACATGAAAAGTATGCTTCAAAACCAATGATGTTATAGCTAAAATTATGTATATACAATGATTCGATACTAAACATTCATGGTTTAATTATTATATATTCTCATGAAACAATTGTTCCAAATTATGCTTCATTTTAGATCAGTTTTTCCTAAAATTATGTCATAGCTAGCTAAAATGATTCGATATCAATTGTTCCAAATTATGCTTCATTTAGGAAAAACTGATCTAACTTTGACCATGTTTTAGAAAAAATATATTAACACGCCTGTAACACACCAAAATAAAGAAATATACTATCGAAACATTTATCAGGTTGATTTAATGAAACCAATTGGATATTACAAATAATGTTTGTGCCTTTTTTCTATAAACCATGACCATAGATATAGGGAAGTTTGACTTATTAACTATAATTTGGAATGTAAACCTGGAGTGGTTACTGTAAGTGAAGGTGTTACCTGCTTAAATCCGTGGTCTGATTCAATGCTCAAAAAGGCAAGGTCAAGAGGAGTCCGCCCTTTCTTGTTTATGAAACTCAAACAGATTACCTTGTTCCCCAATAAAGAGCAGAATATGTACTCCTGCCCGCTCCGTACAGCTAGATGGAGGGCTGTATCTCCATTTCTGTCCCTCATATTTAGAATTTGAGCAAACCTTGGATCTTTGCACACGTATTTTACTATCTTCTCATGCCTCTCGAGAATAGCAACATGGAGGAAGGTTTGTCCGTCGTCGTTGCAAGATGATTCACAATTAGGACATTTTTCCACTAACATTTTGATTATATCGAGCCTGCCTCTCGACGCCGCGACGTGTATGGGCAACGAGCCCGCAGAATCATTGCAGAAACCTGACGAAACATCTTGATCCAATATTTCTTTTGTAATAGCTGTGTCGCTCCTACCCAAATAGTGGAGCGGCGTCATTCCAAAGTCATCTTTATCTTTTGCAAGGCTTTCCCTCCATTTGAGCAGCAAAGCACATAGGTCTGCAGCAGTTGATGAGGATCGGAGATTCGCACAAGGTTAGTCATGATTATATAACAAAGCCACATAAAGTAAGCGGAACATTTGTCACTAATACTGATTATGTTTATTATTATATTAATACAATAGTGTTAAAATGAGCCACAACATTCGCCGAGAGGGTCAAAAAATTCACACGTTAATCTAAAAAAAGAAGAATATGCACTATCAGATTTTATGAAGAGGGTCTATATTATTCCGTTAATCTAAAAAAATATCTCATCTAATTTTATGAAGATCTAACGGCCTATATTATCATGTTAATTCAAAAAAAGAAAAAATATATGCCATCAAATTTTATGTAGATTTAAAGGTCCATATTATTCTAAAATAATATATATTACCACACTAAATACAATATATGTCTTTGGACTTTGTGAAGATCTTACGGTCCATATTATTCTAAAAGATTATATTATTACACCACATAGAAAAAAAGTTACAGACCGTTAGATTTTATAAAGATCTAATGGTATAAATTAACCAAAAGAGTACATGTCAATCATGAATCATAATATGCTAAATTTAGAATTAAAATAAGAAAAAATTATTCATTTGATTTTCACATGAACTACTCTCTCCGTTTCAAAATATATACTAATATAATAGTGTTGAAAAAACACAGCATTTGGTGAGATTGTGTGGGAATTGAACCACTTCGGCGGTATGGACGAAATTGTTCCCGCATTTCTGGAACAAGAACGGCACTGTGGCATAGATGGGTGAAAGTGAGTAGGGAATTATGTTGCTCAGTGAATCGATCTAGATGTAGAGGCTAGAAAATTCAATTAAGAGCTAAGAGGTTAGATTGGACCACTTCGCTACTAGGCTAGGAGCGGGGTAGGCAGGATGAAGATGTGAGCTACTCTTTCTGTTCTGACTGAGTTCCTTTAATAGTACATTATTTTGTGTTATTCTTTATTTTTTAAATACACATACGTTGCACATACTATATAAACTTTTTTGAAAAATATTGGATATTCAATAAATAACCTTAAATTGAGTTGCCCGTGTATCGTGAGTACCGAACACGTAAAAGGATACCTCAAGGGATAAAAAAAGATAAACCCAAACTATGGCCCACTTGCACACATAAAAGTAAATAGAGAAGAAACCAAAATAGACATAGAAAACAACTAAAATAAAAATGGAATACATATAGGTCCTCATTGAAAAATCTAAATACAAGATATAGGATAAACGCTGAAAAATCTAGAGATGAATCATTGTGTATGAAGTTTAGGCTAAAAACTTATTCTACAAAATATGTAACCATATTGGACACATACCTAAAATCATGATTCATCTGTAACTCCTAAAGTATAATGACAATGAATGGCCCAAAAATTCTTATAACAAAATCTAAAATTAAACAACAAAATAAAAATTATATTAAATAACTAATAGAGGTATTTTAAAATGCTTGGAATTAATTAGAGCCATCCGTTTCGAGAAACCGGATGATGGAAATAAAGGAAGTACCTATATATATCTAAATAAAGGTACCGAGAGGTACCAATTTAATGGAATCAGGTATCAAAAATAGTGGGACTAACTATTGATTTATACTAGGTACTTTCAGTTACCAGTAGTACCTCTATAAACATTGTAAACAGCTCAACTAAAAATACTTATAAAAAGTTATAAATACTTAAATATCATCATATAAACTTGCTAGCTACCAGCGCTGTTTGCGCGGGCCAATTCATATAGTATGCTAGCGATGTCGTAAGCAATTAGAAAAATTAATGGGTGTTTTAATTACCACGCACAGGCCGGCGTACATGAACATACCTGTGCTCAAGTGGAGAGCAGCATGTAGAGCAGTCTTACCATGATGCATGCCCGGCACAGGACACGTTGTACCTGTAGTCCTTGTGTGTAAGGCACTTGACGATCTCACGCCGGCGCAAAGTCGTGGCCAAGTAGAGTGGGGAAGCGTTATCCTCATCCGTTATTTGCACCAACGGAGGGGTCGTCTCGTCTTCCAAATTTGCGTCAGCTGCGAGGAGCTCGCTGACGATCTCAGTATGCCCCCATCTGACCGCCTCGTGCAAGCATGTCTCCCCCCTATGGTTCCTCGCCCTAAGCAGCTCCACGAACATTATCGTACCTTGTGTTGCATCATCCTGTATCTCCGCTTCTCGGGCACGGTGTCTGTTCCCACCACCGCACTTGACAGTTCTACTGATGATGGGGCATCGTCCACACGACGACGAGATTGAACCCAATGACAAAGTCGTTCCATTATGTCTTTGAGAGACCAACATTGTTCTTCTTCCTTTGCTCCTCCCTCTGCTTCACCCTGATGATCTGGATTTTCCTCTATTATTCCAGCTTTGATGAAGACGACGCGCACCAGGTTTAAATGGCCGTGCCTGGCAGCGATGTGGAGCACCCCGTCCCCAGCAGATGTTACCTGATGGAGGAGCATGGATCTTATTGGGACGATACCGGCCTGCTGTATCGAATTTGGATCCATTGTCACCGTTTCTTGTGGCAGTGTCTCCGAGTCTAGAAGACTACTAAGTTTCTCTGAATCGCCCTTCCTCAGTACCTCCAGCAAGCTATTCTTCATCAGATTTGATGCCGCCATATCCTTCCCGGCCCTCTGTATCATACCAACCAGATACTCAACAACTAGTTACAAGCCCTCTTATTGCATAATTACGTGCCGTACATGATTAGGTGTGTTAAATTTATTTGTGTCTAATATTTGGTGACCGCACACAATTAATGCACAAGTGGAATTGAAGATGACTCTGAGATGGTGTTGGCTATTGCGCCTTATTATCGACCATGACTGGACCATCACTGATCAGGGTTTATTAATACAGTCCAACTCTGTGAGATCATGTTTGACGAAAAATTGTTTATATTGCAATTGATATTGCATAGTGATAGTAAATGGCATACTCCCTCCGTCCCAAATTCAAATTTTGTCATATAAAGAGTGTTCATTTAGCTTGTAGGGATGTACACATTAATATAAAAGTGCATAACAACGCATAGAGCCAATCAAATAGTTACTTAATGCTACTTTTATAGTTTCAATGAGGGATAATATGGTCATTTTCCATGACTACTAATCTGCCTTAAATTTTCCAAATGAACACTTATTTGGGATGAAGGGAGTAGGATGGTGATATGCGTGCACTAATGTATTTATTGGTAGCATGTTTGAATGTGCTCATGTTGACCTGTTGACTGGATATATTGTGGTAGCAGTGTAGTAGTTTGTTTTTTTGGAAAAACATTAGCTTGTTTTTGAGAATGTAACCGTGTGAGTGGTGTTGTTTGAACTGATCTTGGGTCAAGCCATGCATGGATTTATGCTCATACATAGTTTTTCTATGTGGTTATTTGTGTGTAGATGTTTCTTGAGAGGGATCATGGTCGGTGATGGATTGGAACTGGAGGTTGAGGAGAAACCGTGGTTTCCAGAATAAGTATAAAAGGGAGCTAAGGTTCTAGTGGTCAAGGATGTCATGCAAGATGTTCAAAGTAACTACTCCCTCTGTTTTTCTTTATATGATGTTATAAGACAAATTAAAATTGTACTGCTTCCCGTACCAATAATGTCGTCTGGTCGGGAGCGTCAATTAATAGCGAATGGAGGTATAGTATAAAGAACAATATATATGTAGTTGATGCTGCGTTAGATAAGTGGATTCTATTCTAAATAAGGTGATTCTTGAAACCAAACACTACTTTGCCTATTACGGAGTACCATTTACCAACTCCACAAGCCCTAGCTTAATCAAATTCTGGATCAGTGGAAGAAGAAAGAAACACATCCATCAGAACAATACATGGTGTATTATTGATGTTCATGGTTTTACTACCACAAAGAAGATTATTATGATGTTACAAATAATTTAGGAAAACATGTCTAAGCTAAACAAAACATGTGATTCTCTCTGTTTTACTACAGAAATTTGAAACACAAAGTGCATCAAAACTCTGGCCAGTGGAAGAAGTCTATGACAGAAAAACTACTCTTAAAACCATGGGTGATAATAATTGAGCTCTTCGGAATCAGATGGCTGTCACTGAGCCATCTGTGACCATTATTTTCTTAGTCATTTGGTACAAAAACGAAGCTTCTCTGGCCAACCATTTGTACATTATATCGTTATATTGAACGAACCATATATAGAGTTTTCTTGTTCTCACTTCACTCCCTCACTTTAATTAGTTTGCACTCATCATCTCGAACACACACCATTGACTAATTCTCTGAACACTTTCATAACCTTTAATTAGTAACCAACTACATATATTCACAGGATTGTTATTTACACCAACGTTAAAGAATTCCAGGAGCATGAGGTGGAGGAGCCCGGTCGAGTTCAAGGAGGAAGACGCTGACACTGATAAGTACCCTAATAAGGGCGCGGCCCAAGGAGGAAGACGAAGATGATATCATGACGATAGCTCACATTGGTCCATCAATTTATTGAAAATGACTGATAACAACTATGCCCCTCTCCAAGATGAGGAAACTGCAGGCAGTACCCATCATATAGGCACGTTAGTACCGGTCAAC
Source organism: Echinochloa crus-galli (assembly GCA_900205405.1). Taxonomy (NCBI): domain Eukaryota; kingdom Viridiplantae; phylum Streptophyta; class Magnoliopsida; order Poales; family Poaceae; genus Echinochloa; species Echinochloa crus-galli. The sequence continues at coordinate 318,078 of OAMR01000606.1, forward strand.
CCAGCCGTAGAACCGAGGATTCGAACCCACGACCTTCGGCCTCGCGTGTTGCTTCTTTACTATCCCACCTATGAATCACATGTGACCAATTGGGAGATGCTTTCCTTTTGAAGTAACCCGTGGAGGCCCATTTAGTATCGGGTGGTGTTTTGAGCCGGTACTAAAAATGGCTCTGGGTGCTTTCAGATTTAGACCAGATACTAAAATGGCTCCATGCCACTTTTAGTACCGGTTTTTTAGTGTCTGGTACTAACATACACTGACAAATGTGAGTTTTTGTACTAGTGTATCTAGACAACTAATTTGTATATGACTAGCTGAGGGACTGCTCCATAGACACGGGATGTATTTATTTTTTATGGCAATGCAACAATTATTATTTATCAAAAAGGAAATCCAATGCACTCAATTATTTGGCATATGATTGTCGAAGAGTTGACAAGAATCAAATTTTAGTAAATTAGTTTGATTAGCTCCTAAGTATAATGAATACGTGTACTAGTTAATGATATGTAGGCCGGAGAAGAAAAATAGTAGATTGTGTATCATGTAGACGCCCCAAAAATCTAAGAGACAAGATTGAAAGTGCCTTGGTGTACTCCTGATGTGATGAGTAATTAATGTAACTGGAGGAAGGTTAATTTGAAATTTTGGCTGCATAGTATGTTTCAATTTGCATTATTATATTTATGGCCAACCGTACCGCAGTTGGTGAGGACTGAAGAGTAATGTTGATGGTGTTAAAGAGAAATGTGTTGACACTCAAAATGGTAGAAGACTGCATTATGGTCGGAATATAATATCTGAAGTTACTTTGGATTGCAAATGCACATTACAAGAGTATATGTAATAATCCCAATCATTTTAAAATTCCTCTGTTATAAATATTAGTCTTTGTAGATGCTATCCTTACCACCGAATAAAAACAGGACATGATTTGATCAATTTCTCAATGCTCTGCTTAGTTATAGCTCTCTATGTGTGGTGGTATTTCCATGTCAAAAATAGAACTTCAAAAAGGCCTATGCAAATGCAAAAAATGTTCTAATGAACATATGGTCTTATAACTCTATCCATTTTATATATGCAAGAGGAAATATCATGTGCCTGCATCCAAACTGTCATTTTCTTTGCACTAGGATTATCTCCTTCATATTCTGTTTTTTGTTTTGCATAATGAAGAAGTTTCTTGCAACAAAACTTTTACAAAATGTAATGCGCACATGCACTGTAGTATTTCTTGTGCAGGGATCCTTGAATGAAATGGTCACAAACATGGAAGGGCAACATATATATGTTCCCCAAAATTTAATATTCAGGGAAAATAAAGCTTCATCTTGGTACTGTTTTTGTCTACTATCAGAATTAATTGCTTCCGAATACGTCCTTCCCAGTTTCAGAAGAAAACGAGTACATCCTTCCTGTGAACTATTATATTCGTATGCAACGATGTTATGCCCATGCTGTTATTTTTAAGTAGTTATATATTACGTCGAAAAACCTAAGCAGGTACTAGATTCTTTGCCATGCTTTGGGATCCCCTGAATCTTCAGACTTAATTTTCTTTTGGGACATATATATGTAATATATAATCCTTTGATAGTTGTGCAAATTGGAAGATAGATCAGGACGGGTGAATACAACTTTTCTTGATGCAGGTTAAAAAAAACAAGTGTTGGTCGTATGTTAGCAGTAACAGGGTAGCACTATTTCTCAAAAAAAAATGTAACAGGGTAGCACTAGCACGGCATATGCCATGTCCCTTCCATTGAATTGCAGTGGGTACGAAGCAGATAAACTGGTGTATATGCATATGTGTATGTGGATGTATAATAATGGAAAAAGTCATATTTTCACCATCAAACTATCGCAGAAGCATGATTTTCAACGCTGAACTACAAAACCGGACGTCGGGGGCCATTCAACTATCAAAACCGGACAAATCTGGCCCTTTGAGTGGTTTCAAAGGTGGTTTTCTATTTTTGAAGGCATTTAAGAAAAAGTGGTTTAACTAAAAAATTCATAACTAATTCATTTCAAAGAAAAAAAATGAAATCGGTACACAGATTTTTCTAAAATTGTAACCTATATGTTGGTGCTCTTCTTTGAGTTATTTACATCTTAGTTTTCCTATTCCTAGAGTTTTTACAAAAATTAATAAAGCACTAGGAACATAATCAAATAATATCCAAATGACTCCAAGTAGTACACCAATAGAGGGGCTATATTTTCAGAAAAACAATGGTATTGGTTTCATATTTTTATGATTTGAAATGAATTAGTTATGAGTTTTTTAAAAAATTAAACCATTTTTCTTTAAATTTCCATAAAACAGAAAACCACTTTGAAACCATGTAAAGGATCAAATTTGTCTGCTTTTGATAGTTGGATGGTCCATAGTATCTGGTTTTATAATTATGGGTTGAAAATCAGACTTTTATGATTGTTGAATGGTGTACTTTTCCCTATAATAATTTAAGAGAACAAAAAACCATTTGTTACAGGCCATATGGAGACTGATCAGCCTACCAGCAATGACGTAGTAAAAGGTGACAAAAACTTAGATTTTTTTTTCTAGAACGGAGAGAGTACTTGTTTCCTGTCACTGTTCACTATCAAGTAATGGGTGGAGCGAGGCACTTGTTTCCTGTCACTGTTCACTATCAAGTGATGGGTGGAGACTGGAGACCCAGAGATTGGCAAAGCACTACTGGGACAAGTAACAGGTGTCACCCATCACTTCTATTAATCAATAATGGCAGGTAAAGCCGTAAAGGACGTCACTTTGTTCAAGTGATTCTGGGTGACTGGTGCGATCAATATTATCAGTATTGCCTTTGTTTCAACGTTAGTTATTTGGCTGGAGCTATATCATCGTCAAGTTTGTTTTGGCACGGCCGAATCTTACGCCAACGACAGAAGACAAGACCAAGATTTAACGTAGCTTGAGAACAAGGAAGACACGCATCCATGCACTGCAGATGGTTCGAACTCATGACCTCTCCTTGCGTGTATCCTCCTCTATCACTGCATCACTACGTCACCTGTGACTAGATGCCGTTACCGAGTGTAAATTGCTTATTCAGGCTCTAAATAATTTCAAATGAAAATATGATCAACTACAATGTTTCATAACTTTGCGAAATCTACAACTTTTATTTTGGTAGTTTCTCCATCCGAGGTCGTTTACAAAATTTAAATTTTAAATTTGATAACATTCAAACTTAGATCTGGTTGACTTGATGATTTCAAATGAAAAGGTTGTCAACTACAAAGTTTCATAACTTTATAAAATCTACAGCTCTTGTTTTAATTTAACCGTTTCTCCATCCGAGGTCATTTAAAAAAACTCACATTTCAAATTTGACAACATACAAACTTAGATCTGGTTGACTAGATGATTTCAAATGAAAAAGTGGTAAACTACAAAGTTTCATAACTTTTTAAAATCTACAACTCTTATTTTAATTGTTTCTCCATCCGAGATCATTTGCAAAAAGTTAAATTTCAAATTTACGTGCCTGTAGGGTCATCACAAAGGGTTACAAATCGTCTGTGATGTCCCTCATCACAAACGGTTTTGGTAAAACCTTTTGTATGCCCTCATCAAAAACGGTTTTCTAAAACCGTTTATGATCAGCCGTTTGTGATGTTGGTTTGTGTAGTAGTGTGTTACCTCATTTAGTATAGTATATGCATGTGTATATGGCAATCAATTAGTACCAAATTTAGTTACAATACCAGAAAATTCATCATCCGTCCCGCCTATATGTCTCGGCACACTCAACAACCGGTGCTAATACAACATTAGCACCGGACGTAAAATTGGGGTGTCCCGGGGACCCTTTAACACCAGTTGGTAACATCAACCGGTGCTAAAAGACCCCTGTAGCACCGGTTAGTGTTACTACCCGGGGCTAAAGGGCCACCCTCCTTTAGCACCGGGTGGTGTTACGATCCGGTCCTAAAGGATAACCCTTTAGCACCGGTTCGTAAATACGACCCGGTGCTAATGGGGGTGTCACATGCTACTTCAAAAGGAGCGCATCTTATATCCTATCACGTGTATTCCGTAGGTGAGATGGTTAGGTGGGTGCGCGCGAGCCAAGAGGTCTCGAGTTCGAATCCCGCAACATGTAAATATATTATATTCGTATGCAACGATGTTATGCCCATGCTGTTATTTTTAAGTAGTTATATATTACGTCGAAAAACCTAAGCAGGTACTAGATTCTTTGCCATGCTTTGGGATCCCCTGAATCTTCAGACTTAATTTTCTTTTGGGACATATATATGTAATATATAATCCTTTGATAGTTGTGCAAATTGGAAGATAGATCAGGACGGGTGAATACAACTTTTCTTGATGCAGGTTAAAAAAAACAAGTGTTGGTCGTATGTTAGCAGTAACAGGGTAGCACTATTTCTCAAAAAAAAATGTAACAGGGTAGCACTAGCACGGCATATGCCATGTCCCTTCCATTGAATTGCAGTGGGTACGAAGCAGATAAACTGGTGTATATGCATATGTGTATGTGGATGTATAATAATGGAAAAAGTCATATTTTCACCATCAAACTATCGCAGAAGCATGATTTTCAACGCTGAACTACAAAACCGGACGTCGGGGGCCATTCAACTATCAAAACCGGACAAATCTGGCCCTTTGAGTGGTTTCAAAGGTGGTTTTCTATTTTTGAAGGCATTTAAGAAAAAGTGGTTTAACTAAAAAATTCATAACTAATTCATTTCAAAGAAAAAAAATGAAATCGGTACCGTGTGCTCTGTAGGTGAGATGGTTAGGTGGGTGCGCGCGAGCCAAGAGGTCTCGAGTTCGAATCCCGCAACATGTAAATATGCAAATATTATTGGATAATGGTTCCACTTTTAGCACCGGCAGTTACTCCGACGTCGTATTAGCGGGCGCGCAGAAACCCGATAAGCAGTTTTCCCTACGACGTCACCTTTAAGATCCTATTTTCTCGTTCCTTTTAAATGCCGAACCCTGGCCCTTCCGTCGTGGCTCTTATCATTCGCCTCAATCGTGTTCTAGAAACCGGCAAGTGGCGGCGCCGTATTGAAACGAGGTATTGATGCATAGATGCAAAAATCAATTTGTGTTGTCGTATGTTGATTCTTTCATGCTGACAAATCTGCAGGTATTGGACCATGGTAAAATTCCGCGTACCGGATTGATCCTGGTTATTCCGATCCCTATCCGCACCAGACTGGCAGGCCCTAGCTTCTCCAATTGACGATCAATCACCCCACTACCACTGGTTGGATGGAGAGCTCGGCGCCGGATTGGCTCCGGTAATTCCGATCCTATCTGAGATTTTGAGCCATCGCCAGAATCCAGGTTTGTATAGTAGAGAAAATAAGCCTTTTTTATTATCGATTGATGTGTTCATCACTTCATCCCCAATCATAATCTCCTTGCAGGGTGCATGCTGGGTGCAGGGTCAGGAAAATGTTGAGGCACCTACGATCGACGCTGGTGGCGCTTGCGCGTGAGACTGCACAATTCCTCAGGTAGTCAGGTAGGATGTTTATAACCCTAATTTATTTGGTGCTTGCTTTGGGTTAATTTAATCGTGAGTTATTTTGATGCCATGCGAATTTTCATGAAATATATATCTAGCTAATGCTAATTGGTATTCATGCCACCGCTCCAGGTGTTGGTCTCACCGTCCGTCATGGCGACGTGGCTGCACCGTGTCACTTGCTTACATGCTTTCGATCTGGGCGCCGCTGGGCATTTGACAGCATCGCCGACCGGCAAGAGGACCTGCTAGAAATATTCAAATAGTCCTAGCTAGCTTCTTCTGTTAGTATATGTATACTCTGTGCACCTAATTACTTCAATATGTACATGTACGTAACATTATATTGCAACTCTGTCTTTTTGACGTAATCAATTCTAGACTTCCACATGTATGTGCTCATACTCATAAATACGTATGTATGTAATCATACTCCCTATAAACATGTATGTGCTCATACTAAGCCATCATGATCACGTATGTACATATAAAAAAAGTATGTATATATACTCCTTTTCCAGACTTAAAAAAAGTATGTACATATAAAATCTCAAAAGAGGTATGTATATATACTCCTTTCCCAATTTGAAAAAAACAAATTATGGATACACATAATATTTAATAGTATATGTATGTACTCCATTTTCAGATTTGAAATGCTCATATTCGTTTTTTAATATCCATATACGTACACATATTATGTTAAGTGCGTTATTTCTACTCACTAGGTAGTATGCGCACACATACTCCTTTAAGTATGCAATCATACTTCGGTACGTGTATTTTGCATTCAGTGCTGAAAATAAAGGAGAACTATGTGTGCATACTTCTCCATTCGGTATGTGGGCGCCGCAAAAAATAAACATATCGTACATGCATGCATGAGCGCAGATTCGGAAACTGGAAGACCCGTCATCGGCTGACCACAAATCACGGCATCAGTTAGATGATTAGTATAGATATGATAGTGGGTTTGGCGGTACATACGTCGGAGACCCGATAAGCATCTTGGTGCGGATCGCTGCGGGAGAGTAGCTACACGCGCGTGTAGATAAAACGTGTCCTATATATACATACATATATACATACATATATATATATATACACCTCACTAAATGTTATTAGTTTTATTTATCTCAGCATGCAAGCTATGCACGTCATATATGAAGCCAACGTATCAGGCGCTACGTCATCATCCACCAGAATCATCTATTTATATCTTCTATCAATTTTCTATGACTAGCATCCGTGCATGAAATTTATTAGTCTTTACAAGTAAACTAGTCTATCAACCCGTGCTTCTGCACGGGCTAGCAATTTTAAGAGACGATATTATTCTAAAAGATTTGTATAAGTATTAGAACTTTTGCTTAAAACAAATTCGTGGTTCTTTGTTTTTTTTCAGTCACTCATTTATTTATACGTACTTTATAATCCTTATTATTTTGTTGCCGTGGACTTCAGTTGTATTCCATCCTATTTAGATTTTTCTCCCTTTTCATCGCACCTTCATATGTTTTGGACATGTGTTTCTTGACACATTAGCTTAAGCTATGTCAGCTCTTGTTGCTTCCAATCTATCGTGATTCCATGAATTAATATAGTTACAATTTGGCTTTCATAAATATATTTACCGCAATTAGTAAAACTTTTATATATTATTTTAAGTCGAAAGTCTACTACTTATCCACCTATTATTCCTGACCTCTATATATATTTTATTAAAACTATGGAGTTCTGATGCCTACACCTCACTCTTTAGTCAATGTATAGGCATTATAGCCTCCCGTGTAGTTTTACAATCCATGTGATGCTGGCTTTTTTTTTAAACGAACCAGGTATGAGAGCTGCCGATTATATTAAAAAGAAGATGAAGTTCAGACTGGACATTACAACAAAAAAACAAAAACCGGCGGGTTGAATTGGGATATCAACTTACACCGGCAACAACTCAACTCTTTCCGGTCGGATTGGAACATCGACTAGAAAACCGATAGAAGCAGACTGCACCAAACCGAGAAAGCCACCCCCACGCGGGACCCTCTGCCGTAATGCCGTTGAAACTCCCACACTCCACCTGATGCGGTGATGCCACCGAATCTGGAACTCTTGCAGGCTACCTCGCAGTCGCCACCACGAAAACACAACGCGCGGGGGCCTCGCCGCATCCGCCGTTGGACTCCACCTGTCTCGTCGCCTCGAGGAAACTCCGTGCAGGGGGCCTCACCATGCCCGCCTCCGACTCCACATCCCGGATCCGTTTCTTTAATCGTCATCAGGGTGGTGAGCGAAGTTGCCCCGCCTCCCCGGATCTCCATCGTACCACCAAGCCGTCGTTGCACGCCGACCTCACATCGTTGCTTCACCCTGCATATGGCCTCCGCTGCCATGGCCGCAAACCGAAGAAAGTAGCTTGCGCCATCTTCCGACGATGCGCTGCACCGGATAGCATAGCCAAGCTGAGACAATCCGTCGTAACCCGCTGCAAGACAAGTCGTCCCACAACACCGATGCCACAAGCGCCGTCCAATTACGAAGTCCCATGCCGCACTGACCATTGCCATGCAACGCCAGCCGCCGTCGTCCGCTGCAAGCAGCTCAACCAGCATCCATGCATCGACCTCCAGTCGCCGACATGACTACGAACGCCTCTACGTGGGCTCAACAACACCCATCTAGCTTGCCACGTGACGAGATTGCCGCCACCGGAAGCAGCCGACCATGGCAAATGAACCAGGGATGTCAAGAGATGAGATGGGTCTCTAGAGATGATGCCTCCAAGGAGGATACGGCGCCAACGGCGTCGCCATCACTCGTCCAAATCTGAAAGGTTTTCACCTAGAAAGCCCTCTGCAGCTGGGTTGAAGCTCTAAAATGATGCCCCCAATGGGAAAAACAACGACCTAAAGCGCCGCAGTCATCTCCACCGCTAAGAGCCGGTGAGGGCTCACGCCCGGAGTATCTTCATCCCGTGTTGCACACTCAATCTCAGCATTCCCGGGACATGGCCAAAGCAGCCGACCGTGGTGGCAGCACCGTCGTTCCTCCACTCGCCCAGCCGCATCTGCTCACAGCCCGCAGCCCACTCCCCTGCGCTCACTGCCGGGCACCTCGGCCCGCTCAACACGCCGGGCCTGGCCTCAGCCCGGCGCTCCGCACGCCTGGCCACAGCCCACCGGCACTGCTGCGCAGCCCATCATTGGCCGCCCGCGCGCCCGCTGCTGCACGTCGGCCGCCGGATGTCGCGCCACGCCGACGTCCCCGCGGGCTCCGCTGCTGGCAGCCGCGCCGGCTCTCCGCGCGCCCCGGCACCCGGCTTCCGCTAGGCCCATGCGCCCCCGGCCACATGCCACCAGCCTCCTCGCGCCTGGCCGGCCGCAAGCCCACACGCCGCTGGCCACTGCTGGTCCCTCGCGCCGGCTGTTGGCCGCCGCCCACCGCTGGCCCCACGATGCTGCTAGATCCGCGCTGTGCAGCCCACTTTGGCCTCCGGCAGCCGCTGCGCGGGCACCCAGCTCACGGCTCACTCCGTTACCATGGCCTCGGTGGCCACCAGGCATCCCTCGCCACCGCCGCACACGACCTCCACCACCACCAGGATGCTCCCGCGGCCGCCGCAGATCCACGCGCGGGGGCTCCAAATCGCAGAAAATGGCCCCACCGCCGCCATCCTTGCTGTGGCACGGACTTCCGGCAAGCAGCTCTAGCGGTGGCACGGCCAGCCGCAGTGGAGATTGGGGGTGGCGGCGCTAGGCTTCGATGCTGCCCGTGTCACCCCAGGGAAGGAGCGACGCGGGGGCCTAGGAGGATAAGGTTTAAAAAAATTCTGAATCACGTACGCATCATGATGCTGGCTTTTGACCCACACTTAATTGTTTATTGACCCGTTACAGGGAAAATGTGGTGACATGCTTAGGACACATTTCCGCCTAGCAACTCGTACGGAGTGAGAAAATACTTTTGGATAGCTAGTTCTAGAGACATAGAGATTGCTCTACCAAATAACTATATGTGTAGTCATAAAAGTTTCTAAAAGACAACTTTGGATATGTCATAGTTCTTTACTCTATGTATAATAAATAAATTTATCTACTGTTGCAACTTAACTAATATCCCATCACAAAGTATTTTATGTTTTCATATGGATGATTAGTTTCATTAGTACATTGTCACCTAGAAAACATATTTTTAATGATTGCATATGTACGGTTTGCATGCATGGTGGCAAGCATTATGCATCTGTACTTTAATTAGTTTTCCGTTAATATGATAATAGCATAATACTTGTATACGGTTACTTTGAGCTATGTTAGCAATGGAAGATAGGCATCCTGCCATGTGCTGAAAGTACGTTTTTTCATATGCCACATTACAATAAACTAAAAAAATACATTTTTAACTTGCTTATATACATAGTTTTAGCTTAAAAAATGCTCCTTTATCACGATAAATGATAGATTAACAATTATTTTGGCTAAGAGGATGGTTTCCGTCATAACTTTGACCATATCTTTAGTAATGGTAGTATTCTAAATATAGTACAAACATACTCATACCCACATACACTCACCCTATGAAATAAGACATGGGCATACTAATATTTCTTAATGAACATAGCGTAGTTATTGTTTAAAAATATGTAGCAGTCAACCTTGAAGGCCTATATTAGACTCTCTATTGGGTCATCTGGCATATATGGCAAAGTGCTGCCTATAGACGAATATAGAATGAGGGTTAGATGATCAATTTTAATTAGGATTCATCCATCTCTATCTAATCAAGGTCTGGACGTGAGCTGCCCGCAAAAGAAAAAATAAAGCCTAGACGTAAGCTGCTCGCAAAAAAAAAGCCTAGACGTGAGCTGCCCGCGTAAAAAAAAAGCCTGGACATGAGCTTTTCTCTTTTTAGGTTTTTAATCTATTATTGTTTCGTAATGCCACAACTAGGTAATTTACGCATAAGTTTTGGGGGTTATTTTAGATTACTTTTTTAATGTCAAAGGTAGATAATTTTTTTGAAATTATAATAGATCTGATGGCTATTATTATCCATTGTACTAATTTGAGGGCCGGATGTTTCTATTTTTTGTGAGAATTTCTAGCATTTATCTATTTTTCTAGCGCGTCTCGTGAGGATTAACGTGAAGCCTGTGAAAGGAGCCTCCGAAAGGAGCCTCCAATTAGTAATAGTAAGATGCTACAAAAATTTCACAGTTGAAATAATGGATGATCAATCACTAAGAGACGTTCTCTCTCAAAAAAATGGATATATTTTCATGTTAAGAATGTTGTCATACAATCATCTTAAATTAGTGTTTCTACTTTCAAATTTCATCTTTAAAATTATGTATAATATCTTTTGGAGAAGAATATTGTCATGCAAACATCTTAATATTTTTACTTTCAATTTCATTCAATTTCACTTTAAAATTTTATTTAAAAAATTCACACGACATTGTGCGGGTATCACCTAGTTTAAACATGGATGGTCTGTAGAGGCAGACGTACTGCGGTAGGATATAGTACAGAGTAGTTGAGCAAACCTAGCTCATCCTGAAGTCATGAGCAAACGACAGCTGTATAGTAGTCAACAAAAAGTAGTTGGGGCGTCAATATAGCCTAGCACAAGCTATGACGCAGTAAATTGGCCTAGCTCTGTCAGCGTGTCGTCCACTTGTTCCAGTAGCTATCGAAGAAGAAAAAGGGGATTATGAATTGTAATTTGAGAACAACCATGTTAACACAAATAATGAATTATGCATGGTGCGCTCAGTTGAGAGAATAATACCAAGGCCGCTGCGAAGCAATTAAATGTTTGCTAGTACTCCATCCAATTTGAAATACTCCTCTTCACTAGTGTGAAACAAAAGGAAAAGGAGGTAAATATGCAGGGGTTCAATGTGATAGATAATAATGGGATTGCGATGTTAGAAACGTAGGAGGAGTAATGAATCATGGTGCTGCTTTTTTATTCTTAAGTCAGGGCCTCAAGTTGCTAAGGTTTTACGGTTATACATTTCCATTTTCTTGAGACGATTCTCTACATTCCACTAAAAATAAGAAAATATTAACAAATTGTCATACTTAGTACTACACTAACTCTTATAATAATTCTGTGATTTTAGCATGATTACATGTTTTTTCCAACTACGAGCCTCATGTTTTAATATTTTGGACATGATTTCATTTGGGAAAATAAAAAACTCTTGAAACAACACCAAAATTAAACGAAATCATATGTTTGAGTGCATCATCATGAACCCTTTGTTGAGGGATCAAAATATGGACATATGGACCGCCTAGTGTTTTGGATGAATATATATATATATATATATAGGTGCTCATATGCTTCAAAACCATGTCCTCTAGTTTTGGAAAATGGGCTATCCAGTTTTTGTGGCCATACAAATCAAGGAGACTGAAGTGTTCAGTTTATGATCCTTAATTAAGATATTCAGAAGTCCTTGTCACTTTTATTTTCAGTGCCCTCAAGTTCCTGGCCAATTTATCAACTATGAGTTATGAGGTCCTTTTTTTCCCCATTGACATGATAAAAAGTTGTTCTCTAGGCACAATTCAAATGCACAATATTTTTTTACAAGCAAAATATTGATCTTGGTGAATATTTTGGTTTCAGGACATCAAGCAATGGGAATTCAATGTGTGGGTATCATTAGTTTTTGCTTGCTATGCACAAATTTTGGGAAGAGCCAAGGAAAAAAAAGGGTATGAAACTAAAGCACAACATCAAGGTTGTTATAATTGCCTTTTCTTTTAATATGTTGGTTATGACAATACAAATAGCTCGGTCTTTCTGGTATCCATTCAGTGCCCTGCTAGGCTTTCACTTGTCAAAGTGCTTGCATGCTTGGAGTATAATCTCATATTGTCTAATTAGTCTTGTAACTGAAATATCTTTGCGCCTGTCTGAAATAGCCAGTACAAAGCTATATACCTGTTTTTGGGCAACCACGACGAGTGCTCTCAAAACAATGCAGAACTGCTGTTTGTCTTGGGAGCAATATGTAATGATTTACTTCCTAGAAGTACAGAACTGCTGTTTATGGCCATAACTCAAAATCTGACGGTAATCTTTCTTGAATATTAGTTCTGATGAATTTGTCCTTCATTTATTAGGTGAACACCCAAGCTGCTGAAGCTAGTTGTTGTTGTTGACTGCAGCAATCCAAAGAATTCACAGTACTGTCATTGTTGTTCAAGTAATCTTTAAGCTGTTAGTGTACCATTCTGAATCTATAACCTTGTATTTACCATTCCGAATTTTATAACTTCATATTTATGTTGACAAATTTATATCCTTGCAGTATATGGCATGGCTTGACACTGAAAACATCGAGAACTTCATGTACGAACTAAATGAGAAGCAAGTACCCAAAAGGAGATTTATCGGTAAGATTCTTTACAATGTAATTGAAGCTCTATTTGTATACGTTTATAGACTGATACACGTATTGTGCTCTCTTTGGCTTTTATAAAAAAAATTGTACCCTAGGCCCCTCTCTTTCTGATGTTTTATGAATGAAATAGACTGCACTCACATGGTGCATCTCATTCTTGATGATATACAGCTACTATGGTAGGCACTATTTCCTATGGGTTTGATTTGTCTCCACATAGAGCTCCTCTTTTCATATATGGGGAGTTCTTTAAACAGATATTGCCATCATCAGAGATGTCGAAGTATACTAAATCATGTACTGATTGCAATGAGTTCATTGCACTGGTATAGCTGAGGAATGGAGAAACTTAACCGTAAAAAGCTCGGGCAAAGTTGTATCTTTGAATAAATATGTGCTTAGCTTCCAGATTACAAATTTGAGTGTCTTGCTTTTGTTAAAAGTTTCTACTTAGCTTCTAGACTCAAATGTTAAAATGGAAAACAATAAATAGTTCATAGATTTTTTCTGTAATGGGTGTATAGACCGTGGTGTCCGTTCAAAAGCCCCGTACTAGAATTGGAGTTTTACCCAAGGTTTTAAATAGCCGGCTATAGCCGCTATAGCTTCGCTATAGCCCGCTATAGCCTTTTAAAACAGAAAACTGCTATTTAAAATTATGTACAATTTAGCCTAGTATTTGAAAGGATCCATCCAGGTCCCGGGGTGGGCTGGACAAACATTTTTTTAGATAAAAGACATAAATTTGGTCTCTATATCCACATGTGGATATATATAGCCAATCATTACATGAGTTCTTAGACTCAAAAACTTAGAACAAGGAACAAACAAGATAAATAGTTAAAAGACTACAAAAGAAAGCTAGAAAGGCTAAGCTTCAAACTTCTTTGACGTCTTTGCTTCAAACTTGTTCTTTTATCTTCGTATAGCAGCCTCTTTACATCATTTGTCTACTTAGAAACTTAATGTTGAATCATGTTGCCAACAACCACTGATCTCATCTCAGTTACAAGCGCAAGCAAATTTCTCCGCCATCAATCAACAGCAATGCAAAAGGGCGATGGACTGAGAACCGGTACCACGATGACGCCTCAACCAAGGGGAGTGGCGCCCCATAGACGTCATCGTCATTGAGCCGATACGGACCGCACCAATGAAGTTGTGCCCATAGGGTAAACCGTTGTTGATGGCCAAGCCTTGCCCCATCGCGGCCTCACGCCGATGGCCAAGGACCATTAACAACCGCCGCTAGGGCTTCGGGCTTCCTGAGCCTCCGGCGGTCGTGGCTGCTAGCTCCTCGCCGATTCGCGAGGCCAACACCGAGGAGGCCATGGTGGCAGTAGGTGGACCGTTGAGGGCGCCTACCGCCGCCCGGCAGGCCCAGCCTGCGCAGTCGTTGGGGGCACCGACCGCCGCCAGATCCGAACGGATCAGGCCATGGAAGCTTGGATCCGGCCTCTAGAAGCACCAATCCAGTGCCCAGGCTTGGAGAAAAGCCATGGGAGATAGAAGGAGAAAAATGAAAAAAAGAGGGAGGGGAGAGGGGAAGAGAAGCCACGGAGCCTCTGCTTGGGGCCTCTGCCGGCCGCCACCACGGCCGTCACCGTTGCCGGTGGGCCCTGCGGCGGCGGCCGCCCGAGGATGCACTGGAGGAGAGAATTGGGCGGCGGCTGCGGCATTCCCTGTATCGCCTCGCAGGAGACGATGCGGGGGTCGGGGCAGCCTTGGGGAGTGTGAGAGTCGGACTGGACAAACATAGAAGCCAGGGCGCCAGGCTACCAAAGCCCACACTTCTGCCTTTTGTATATCTCTAAGGCCAATCTCAGTGCATAGTTTCACTACACGATTACCTAGACCAGAAACTAGGTAACTGTGCAAAAGGAGTGTCATGGTGATGAAACTCCTCTCACATCCCATGAAACTCTTGTTTCTCTCTCCTATGCCACATCAGCACATTTAGTGCCATGAAAACCCCCATGAAACCTCCACTGAGATTGGCCTAATGTGCGCAGTCATATTGAATATCAAAATTTTACGAACAATAATGCTATATACTATAGTACTCTACTCGAAAATATCTCATGTGCTCCCTCCACGCCTTAGGGCAGTCCCAACCCATAGTTTCTATGGGTGGTATCCATACTGCCACGTTAGCAAGACATCACCTTAGACACTACATTTTCCAACACATGATTTCTTAGGATGGATCGTTAATAAATTCATCATGTTTCCTCTTTACCAATCATACTTATTCTTTTTCTATCACGAAGACACTATCCTCCCCAATGCAAACTTTGGTAGTGTCCAGTGCATAGGTTCTCGTGTTGACACTGGGTCTTGCATGAGAGTAAGGGCAGTCCCAACCTAAGACACTAATAGTAATGTTCATAGTCTCCACATCATCAAGAAATTAGTACAAGACACTACCCCTCTAACCAAACACTACTATTTCAAACTCAAATTTAACTATACTCACCTCTCATTATGTCTTCAATAATGTGTAGAAACTATGTCTCATATATACAAGACTTGGTTTCCTTGTCTTTCTTCGTTAACTCACTTGACACATCATTTTTTAGTCTATGTGGCATGTCATTTAATTCTATGGGCACCATCCTAGTCATGGAGTTGGGACTGCCCTAAAGAGTCCTGTGTGGCAGAGTAATTAATGCTATGGAAACCATCCTACAT
The DNA here is from genome assembly GCA_900205405.1 of Echinochloa crus-galli. Lineage (NCBI taxonomy): Eukaryota > Viridiplantae > Streptophyta > Magnoliopsida > Poales > Poaceae > Echinochloa > Echinochloa crus-galli. Next base: position 333,729 of record OAMR01000606.1, read on the forward strand.
GGAGGGTTGGGACTGCCCTTAGATATCCAGTGCTCCCGCGACATAGTTGCGAAGCAAAAGTCCATCAATAGTTCGGAAAAGAATATGAATGGCAATTTTTCATGTGCAAAAAATAAGAAAGAGCTAAGGAAATTTAGTAAAACTAGCATGAACGCACGTGCGGCACGCACGTTTATTGATGACACATGTGTACCAAAACAATATCACTTGAGTGGATCATGGTAAACAGACCAGTCGTGCGAAGCGTTTTTAAAAAATACTTTATATTCACTCTTTTATGTATAGAGAGTCTCTTATGTATAGAGAGCTTTAGATATATTCTCAAATGTAGATGCACATCATCTTTGAGATAGTTGGTCTTTATTTATATAGAAAAAACTCTCCAATCTATTGTTTATTAGCAATACGGGATAATTGTGTATAGACGTGGTTACAAATGTGGGTATATCATGAGCAGGTGGGTCCACGTGGGTATGGGTATAGTCTTAGGTGAAAAAAGTTTCGCATTTTGCACTGTTTTCCCACATTTTCCCACGTCTTCCCATGTCCTACAACCCGACAGGTGGGTCCTCTACGAGGGACGGGGGTGGGTATATTGAGTGAGAAGTGTTTTCAATTCTCTA
>OAMR01000606.1:334543-345980 GCA_900205405.1 Echinochloa crus-galli
TTATATAGAAAAGACTCTCCAATCTATTGTTTATTAGCAATACGGGATAATTGTGTATAGAGGTGGTTATAAATGTGGGTATATCATGAGCAGGTGGGTCCGCATGGGTATGGGTAGAGTCTTAGGTGAAAAAAGTTTCACATTTTACACTGTTTTCCCACATTTTCCTACGTCTTCCCACGTTCTACAACCTGACAGGTGGGCCGGTGGGTGTGGGTATATTGGGTGAGAAGTGTTTTCAGTTCTCTAAGATCTTTTAGCATAGATAGATAGATAGATTACAAAGTCAAACTATGCTGCTGCCCTATTGGACGAGAGGGAGGCACAGACGCGCGAAACGGAGCATATGCGAGCTCGACTCCGTGAAACATGGGGTGCGGAGCGGCGGTGCTACAGGAAGATTAGGATTCAGGAGGCGGCGTTTGGGTGCGGGACTGCAGGGAGAACAAACGGGAGAGAGAAATGATGCGTGATTTGAGGGGATGGCTTCACGGGCAAATCAGATGGGTCCATCGGGCGGGTAAGCCCGGAGTCACGGTGGCAAAAACATTGGAGAATCGACGGACTCGCAGCGGCGTGCGAATGTTTTCGATTGTATAAGATCTTTATAGGAAAAAATTGTTTTTAATTTCCTAGGATCCTTTTAGTATAGATTTATAGTATAGATAGATAGATTCCACGGACATTACTTTATCAACATAAGAGAGTTTATCAGTTACTACATACTTGCTATGCTAAATAGTAATAGATTTTAACACAACTTCCATAAATGTACATTATTGCGTTGTTCATCTGGGGTTTACATTCTGTTCAATAATGGAAGATATATATTATTCTCGACTTTTAGTTGTTTTATTCACCCTAAAGCCGGCCACGCGTTGCAAAAATATAGCATCTCGATGTCTTATCTTTTATCAGAGCCCGTTCATTCCACGCATGTTTGTTCATATTTGGCCTATATATATAAATCCATAGGCATGCATTATCCCCATCATCCCCCATCCTCGATCGATCTGCCTCCCTGCAATTGCAGCAAACCCCTCCGTCCATGGCGTCCGCCGCCGCCGCCGCTCTGGTGAGTGCCGCCGCCCGCCGTCTCTCGCGCTCCACCACCACCTCCACCATGGTCCTTCGCGAGGTCACATCTCCATCGAGCTCGAGCTCGACCGCACCAGCGCCATCGACGCCGCCAGCGACGTGACCTTCAGGTTCAGCCTGCTCGACAAGTCCGGCAACCCGGTGCCGGAGTTCAGCCGCGCCACCGCGGAGCCCTGCTCCTTCCACAAGCCGGCGGTGCGCCATGGCTTCGGCGACTTCATCACGTGGGAAGACCTCGAGAAGTCGGGGTGCCTCGGCGGCGACGACACCTTCGCCGTCCGGTGCGACGTCGCCTTCACCACGGACCTGGCCTACGCTGCTGCTTCTCCGGCGAGCGCCGCCGACGCCGCGCCGGCTCCGGCGTTGGCGGCGGCGGCGGCCGGCCGGCAGGAGCAGGAGCACCTGATCGACCTCCTGTGGAAGCACATGCGTGGAGCGGACGTGACCGTCGACGTCGGCGGCGAGGCGGCGTTCGACGCGCACGGGTGGCTGCTGGCGGCGCGGTCGCCGGTGCTGGAGGCGGAGCTGCTCGCCTCCAACAAGGAGAGGAAGTCCGGCCACCGCCGCATCGAGGTCCACGGCGTGGAGCCCAGGGTGTTCGAGGCGATGCTCCACTTCATGTACACCGACGCGCTGCCGGAGAAGATGATGGAGGAAGATGAAGACGACGCCGACGCCATGGCGATGGCGCAGGGCCTGCTCGTGGCGGCGGACAGGTTCAAGCTGGAGAGGCTGAAGCTCATGTGCGAGGAGATGCTGGCCAGGCGCATCGACGTGAGCACGGCGGCGGGAACCATGGCGGTGGCGGAGCAGCACGGGTGCAGGGCGCTCAAGGCGGCGTGCGTGGAGTTCATGGCTCGGCCGGGGAACCTGAAGGCGGTCATGGAGACGGAAGGCTTCGACAAGGTGAAGGCCATCATCTCTGAGGTTGTTATGTTGGAGGTTGTCATGAAGCAAGCGGCGGCTCGCCTCATATGACCACGATTGAACGCCACCCATATGGCCATATATATACTTGTTTTTTTTTGTTATTAGGGCATCAGTTAAAATAATTAGAGCATGTTTGGATCACCTTTAGTCTCATGACTAAAATTAGTCAAGCTAAGAGCAACTCCAGCAGGGGGACTAAAAATGGGCCTCTATATTTCATTTTGAGGGCCAGTTTTAAAAATATAGGAGCTTAGATTAGAGGTGTGCTCCAACCTAACCAACTAGATAGGGCCTTTATCCATCTGATCTGTGGGCCCGTCTCTCTCCTATCTTCTCTCCCAACGCGCTCCCTCCTCCCCACGGGCTCGCTCGCCATCGTCGAGATGATCTGCGGCAAGATGGACCGGCCCTCGGTTGGCCGCGGTGATGGCGTCCGGCAATAAAGATGTCGTCCGGTCGCCGCGTTCGTTCACGGGAGCAGCAGCCTCGCCTCCGTCGCCGGCAAGATTCGCGAGCATTGGTTGAATCGACTCATGCGGCGGCGAGCTCGGCCTCCATCTCCGGCCGCGGCGAGCTCGGCCTTGGCGAGCTCGACCAGTCACTGCAGGCGGCGACCACGAGCTTGTACAGGGCGGTGTTGTCCTATGGGAAGGAGATGCTCATCCGGGTCACGTGGAGACGCATCGCCGCAGGACGCCCCCACCGCCGCAGCGGCCGGCGCTGTGTTCGTCTTGTCCTTCGGCACGCCCAAGCACGGCCGCTGAGGGCCAGTTCAGTACAGCAAGATGTTCTCCAAGAATATCCCCGTATCCTCTCTCCTGTCCCCTCCGACGTGCTCCAAGAACCTCCCCATCCTCTCCTTCCTCTTCCTCCCCTGCTTCTCCGGCCGGCCATGGCCATGTCCATGGCGATGTCGAAGGCCTTAACTGCGCGCCACGCGACCCATGTCCAGCACCGCCTCGTGGCGTCAAGCTCCCAGGCGGCGCCGCGGCTGCCACTCCGCGCCGGCCGGGCCTCGCGGTAACGGTAGCATCGCCGACAAGGACGACTAGGAAGCGGAGGCGGAGCGCGCCGAGAGGAAGCGGCGCGCCCGGGAGTAGGAGAAGGAGGAGAGGGCGGCGCGCCGGCCTCTGCCCCCGCTGTTGACGACGCTGGCAGCTGCGCGACGGTTTCGCATGGTCCACGAGCGGCCTGATGGCCGGCTGCCCGTGTACGCGGTGCGTGCGCTCGGGGTGGACAGGTTCGGCGCTGGGAAGCACCAGCTCACCACGAGCACGTGCGCCGCCGCTTGCCGGCCGTGGCGGCGCGCTGCGAGGTGCGCCACGGCGAGCTGCAGGTTCAGCCGCGCCACGTCCTTGGACCAGCTAGCTGCGCGCCCGCATGACAGCTTCACCGGGCGATGACGTCGTATGCCTTCGCCGCCGCCGGCTCCGGCTCCGGCAGGTCCCGTCGCGCTCGCCAGCAAGGACGTCGCGACGAGGGGCGCAAGTGACGGGATCTCGTCCTTCATCCGCCTCCACCTTCCGCGCGTGCCCGGCGAGCCGGTCGTCGAGGTCGCCGAGCCACGGACGGCCATGACGACGGCGACGCGTTCCGGGCCACGCCGCCGCCGCCGCCGCTGTGAAGCCCTGCGCCTGTCTCTTATACACATCTAGATGGGTCCCTAGATTTATGGGCTTTGTCTTAAAATTTGGTGGCCTACCAATTTTAGTCACCTATATAGTCAGTTCATTGGAGATTGATTTTTGACCCTAACTGACTAAAAGGCTAGATAGGGACCCTTTTAGTCATTCGGCTGGAGTTGCTCTAAGAAAATTTAGTCACCCCCTGTTTGTAAGCAAGAGCTAAAGTGGTATTCAAATGAGGAGAGATAGGGCAAAAGTATTAATGAGGAGAGAGGAAGAGGAGATTTTAGTCTCTTTTAGCTCCTCCACCCCTACTAGCAAATTTTAGCCTCAAGACTAATTTTAGTCCCTCTTTAGCCTCACCTGTTTGGAAGTTTAGCTCTTGCAAGAGGCTAAAATTCTAATTTTAGTCACCCTGATCCAAACACCCTCTTAGTTAGTGTGCATTGGTTTTTCTCCAGGGATAGATCAATCGTGCGTACGTGTGTGGTAGCCATAGGGAGAGTTGTTCGCTAGGGTATCGTTTGGGTTTATTGTGATCGATCGATCAACTGGTTTTTGCTAGCCTCTCTGTTATGATTTTGTGCGGCAACTGCGTTGCTGTTTGCTGGAAGATAAGATAAACGTTGCTGGTTCTCGACTTCGCCTGTTTCTTTTGCAATCCCAGTATAGAAGCTGAACTTTCAACCTGGCCCCCCTCCCCCTGTTGTCAGGGCCAAATTCTGCCCATAAAATATTTGCTACAGCACAACTGCATTGCTTTTTACCTAGAATGTGAATACCCCCATCACAAATGTAAGTCAAATATATTATAGGTTTGTCCTAACTCCTAAGTTGCTATTTTTACCTTGGCCAGAAACATCTAAAATTTTATTGAGATTATCAACGCAAGTTTGATATCATTGGATTGCATTGATTGTTGAAGACTACTTTTTTGACGGGAGATTATGAACTACTTTATAATATAAATATATCTCTACCTAATCTCTACCTAATTATAAAGCAAGGATTGATTCAGCGGTACGTCATAACTTTACGAAAACCCCCCTAATATATGTAGAAATCAATCCATAGGTCATATATTCTGACGTATGGTCTTTGGTCCGTCGTATGTGTTAGAATCGAGTCCGTCGTATGTATTAGAATCGAATCCGTCGTATGTGTTAGCTTCAATTCTTCTCTCTATTATAAAGCAAACAAGGAGTCTTCGTGCGTTCTGCCTGTTTGGTCCGTCGTCCGTCAACCTTAGTACGTTCTGTTTCTAAACTTTGTTGGACTCCCGAAGTCCTGATATGAGTCCCAGGTGAGTCCGGCAAGACGAAGTAATTCCGAAACTGCTCCCGGTGCATCCTCAAATAAGAATCAGAAAGTGTAGCAAGGAAACGATCAGTATATATCCAGGAAGTCATCGAAAAAGGGTGACAGGACTAGAGAAAAAAAAACATGGCAACAGAGAACCTCCGAGGCTCCTACGAGGTCGACTTCGGGGCCGCTCGCTCACGCCGCACCATACCTTCAGTCTGCTGCTTGTCGCGGCGGGGGCGCTCTGCACGTCCACGAGAGGGAGACTTCTACGTGGCCCTACCTGGGACGAGGGCGAGCCGCCATCGGAGATGAGGGCGACGAGACCGTGCCGTGCCATCGAGGATGAGCTCCAGCGCCAACGGTGACGACGATGGGCAGAGGACCTGGCGTCCTGGCCAACATGACTTCTCACGTACTGCGGCGACATCGATTAGCAGTTTAGCACCATGGCTCGGTGGTGGTGGTGGCGTGGTGCCTGGTCGTTCGCCTCACCCGCTGGAGCTGGAGCTGGTGGCCTGGTTAGCGCATGGAGGAGAGCTCGAAGGGGTGCGGTGGCGGGCAGAACATGGAGGACAGAGAGAATCACACATCTATCTTCCTCTTTGCTGTGTACGTGTGAGAGAGAGGTGTGGATTTTGGATTGATAGCTCCGTTGCTGGAATGCTAGAGATGCCTGGATGGAGAACGGGGAGGAAAGGAGCACGATGAGACACGGGATAATACTGGCGCTCCGTCGCTCAGCCGCAGCCAACGCATCAGCGTAAGCGCAATGCTAAGAGCAAGTATTATGGCGGGCGACGTGCCGGCGAGATCCTAGGTGGAAGGAAGAGAAAGCAGGAAAGAGAAGGGGGCGAGCGGCTTGCGAAACGCCCGCTTCAGCGGGCGCATGCGCGCTACGGGAGCCTCTATTGGCTGGTCTTGCTGCTGTGCATTAAATTTTGTGGGGCCTGCCATCACTGTGCGGTGATGTGGCGTTTGTTGCAGCCGGCTATGGGCGAAATCTATTAGCCATGCTCTAAGCGTGCCGGCCTCCTCCATGTGTCGCCAATGGGTTACCACATGTCGAGCCGTAGCAATGTTGCAGGCCAGCACCGCATATGGCCAGCGAGAGCTGTCCGATAGTACTCGATACGGAATAGTCCTTGGTCCTTGCATGCAAGCAATTTAATTTCATCGGATTGTTTTCTTTGGAAAAGAGACAAAAGTATGTGGAGGTATTGTATATCTTCAATTCGTAAGATACCGCAACGGTACTTTGAACTTATAAAGATGCATAAATCTGAACTTGAGAGAGAGATAGAGAGCTGGCAGGATGGGGCTACAAAATACATAAATCAGTGAAGAACATCCAAATATCATCTTAAAGACGCACACATATATATTTACCAAAGCAAATACACGTGGTTGATCTGATTTTAGGAGGCTAGCACAGTCAAATATGTACATTTATATAATGGTGAACTACAAGTCACCTTGATTAAAATTAAATCAGTAATGTAGGATTAATGCTCTAAATAGTGATTAACAAATAAAACCAAAGCCTAAGGTATCGTTTCTAATTATTTGGTCTTGATCAAGACTAGAAGTGGATTCATTGATGTGTTGGCTTGACACAATCAGTTGTTAGTGAAGACTAAAGTTGGGAGGTGTGATTCTAATAATTTGTCTTTTAAGGAGTATAAAAATGATTAAATAAAATATGCACAGGTGTAAAAAGAAAATCATAAGACACTATTAGAGTTGATTTTTTTTAAAAGGATAAAAGTTTTACCGTGGCAACGCACGGGCACTGTGCTAGTCTCTACCTAATTATAAAGTAAGGATTGATTCAACGGTACGTCATAATTTTACATAAAACCCCTTAATATTTTGTATTTTTTCATCGGTGAGTAAGCGCCGAACCGGAACCGGACTCCCTCTCGGCACGCCCACGTATGTATCGGCAAAAATAGACCTCCATATACGACCGTCATACGGTTTGTATCTTCCTGTCCACCAACATATCGTCGCCTAGGTGCCCACCCCGCAGGGCCACACCGGCACGGCAAACGGTGAGAAGCCCTGGCGTGCGGTGTGTTGTTAAAAGGGCAGGTGCGTGTATCCACTGCCTGGAGCCTTGCTGAGTTGCTGTTGGTCACCAGACGCAATGCTAGATTAGGTGGTTCGACGGCCGCAGCCACCCACCACTGGTCTGATGGCTTGCTCTGGATGTTTCTTTGTGCCACTAGCTACAGTGTGCTAATCTAATGATTTGCTTGCTCCGGTGGTGTGTTAGCTCTTGCTGATGCTGCTCGTTGGTTAGTACCGCTACTGCATGCACTTTTTTAGTGTACGTTGCTTGATGAAATGTCGATTCAAGCTTATGCATGACTTTACTTTTTGCTTTGGGCTAGGATGTGCCGGCTGCAATTAAGGTGGTGACATTAATTAGATGATGTGGTCTTCCTAAAACAAACAACATGTGCAATTTCTTTTGTTGTACGAACTAAGTGGTATAGATTTAACAACCCTTTGAATATATATAGTATATAGAAATAACATATACATTGGAATTGGGGGGGGAATAGAGCTGGTTTGATTTGATGAGTTTCATGGAGCGCGTAGAAATACTTAGAGGAAATCTTATGAATCTAATTTGGTGAGCTGGGTGAGCCTTTGGTTTTCTGTAGCACTCCTGCGCCCTCGATGGATTTAAATAGATCCAGCCTTAAAATCAACATATAGTTTGAAGTGGTGGCTGACCCAAAAGGCTATGGGGGCAAGGTCCGTAACCCATTCGATCCTGAGGAACTCTCGGATCGATCCTTGTGGCTTCCGCACCTCTGGCCGCCACGCCACATGGTCCATCTCTTCATAGCGTGTCCGAGAAACATCTCGGCCAACCCAAAACTGTGTTGGAGATTGCTGTCGTCCGATCTCTAAGAACTTCCTCAACAACTGAATATTACCTCCAGCGGCTTTGTTGGCAGATGAGCATCGAGTTACTTGGAATGTATGAACGATGGGCCAATAAAGCTCATTTGATTTATGGGGATGACTAGACAGCACTACAAAGTGCATCACAACAGCATGAGTACGGAGTTCGACCCTGAGCAACCCTTAAATCAAACCTGTGCTACTCATGGATCAGCCGTGCCAATGAAGCCGTTCGATCCACAATCCTATGTCCCTGCCAAAGGAGTTTCAAGTCATAGTCTGCAACATCAATAGTTTATCATACACTATACTATGTTTATCATTATGGTAAGATAATCTATATGTATTAGAGATTTCGTCCGTAGCAACGCACGGGCATTTTTGCTAGTAATTATAAAGCAAGGATTGATTCAGCGGTACGTCATAATTTTACAGAAAACCCCCTACTCTTTATCTATTTTGCCTACGTCCCCACGTAAGGTTTACATCATCTCCTTCGACGTCGGTGTTTCTGTCTTTCCCGAGTCAGATTATTCCCCCTCCCTTCTATGTCTCCGGGTTCCAGGGGAATCGAGCGATGTTCCCGAGTTCCGGATGAATCCGCGATGTCCCCGAGTCCTAGGCGAGTACTACGAGCCCAAGGGATTCGAGTCTGCAGCTGGTGCTTTTAATCATGAGTAGAGAGGAGATGCTTGTTCGATTGAAAAAAAAAAGTTCAAACATGCATCAAATCGGAAGAATTTCTTGGTTTCAGCTCCATCCATAGATCGATCACCGACCTGTAGAGCAGCAGGTAATTGACTGCCTCATATCTCATCGCCGTCGGAACGCACGGGCTGCCCCTGCCGCAACGCACCCCAGGCTTCACTCGCCTCCAGATCAGACAGATGCCCCCCTCAGGCCACCAGATCTGTTAGGTTGCCACCTTTTGTGAGAAGAAAGAAACTATAAGAGCCGAGCTGTGCTTGAAATCGAGAAGAAAGAAACTAGAAGAGCCGAGCTGTGCTTGAAATTCTAAGCCAGGATATGCGATGGCAAACTGATTTTTCTAAGCCAGGTACTCCCTCCGTCCATGAAAGCTTGAAATTCTAGCACTCGCCAGCTGAGCGGTGGCCACTCGCCAGGTCATGCTGTCAGCGTGGCTTCACCATGCATCGCCGGGAGTTGGGGCCCACCGCCCACGCCTGCGGTCTCCCACCATCACCATGAGTGCACTGCGTCGATCTAGGCTTCTGAGTACCCAAATGACAGCGCGAGTACCAGACATTGCATCAAGCATCTGTACATACATATATACATGCCCACTTACATCTCCCAATTATGTAACATAGCTCAGGTCGGCAAATTTTCACACACCCGCATCTTGTTTACATCCTTTCACTTTTTTTATAAATTTAGAAAATTACATGTTTCATATCTTATTTGCATACTTCAAACAAATTGATAAAACAACTCAACTTGAGAGACTAGATTTACATACATATATTTATAACGGTGAGTGTATATATATCAGTATATCTAGAGTATTATGCAAAAAAAAACCTATATCTGCCATTTGTATAGAGCACATGCAAATGTGAGCAAGCAGCGATAATATTTGCCAGCCTAGCCATGTATATAGAATAAAGTCTTTATTGACTCAGATAAAAATAAATTAGAGAAGAGGTCATGTTCTATGATAGAATGTGCATACACTACTCCAGGAAACGTCATCACAAACGGTTTCCAAAGGCCATCACAAACGGTTTTGGGAATCGTTTGTGATATATCGTTTGTGATGCTCGGGGCATCACAAACGGTTCGTGATTTCCTGCGTCCGAAATAAACTCCCAAAAATACGAAAACAATAGGGAAAATTTATTTTCATTTGGGGAGGCCACCAGCCACCCAAGCCATGTCGAACCGTTTGTGATGCCCCCACATCACAAACGGTTAAATCACAAACGGGTTTTTAAAAACCGTTTGTGGTTGGTCGTTTGTGTTGTTCATTTCTGTAGTAGTGATATATGTGTAATGGAAAAAAATGCAATGATAGATTTTGGGTTTGAAAAGAATAAATAAATAATGATTTACCGTAGCAACGTACGGGCATTGTGCTAGTATATATATATTAACTCTTTTCACTTAACATAATGTATGTTCATAGATATATTTGCGATTGGATGAAGATGGTAGTTTCTAATAAACCTTAATATTACAACTATCCATTCTCGTAAGTCTTAGGGTCCCTTTGGTTGAGCTTTTCAACCTGTTTTTGCTTTTGCAAAAGTCAAAAGCCAACCAAAGAGCCCAAAAGTCATATGTGCTTTTGCCCAAAGCAACTTTTGCCTCTATACAAATCCAACACTGGCTTTTGGGGGTAAAAAAGACCCACCTGCCACTGGTAAATGAAAAACGATTCGTTCTTTTTCCTACCACGACCCTCCTTTCCCCTTTTCCCCGTCGCCCCTGCGCAACCCCACTCCCCCGACGGAGCGCCGCCCCTGCTCGGGCTCGCGCCGCCGCAGACCCGGCGCCGGTCGGCCGCCGCCTCTTCTCCAGGCCACCGCCGCCCCTTCTCCAGGCCACCCCTCCCCTTCTCCAGGCCGCCGCCGACCGACCTCCGCCCCCCAAGCACAGATCGAGGCGGAGCAGGACAAGGAGTCTTCGTGCGTTCTGCCTGTTTGGTCCGTCGTCCGTCAACCTTAGTACGTTCTGTTTCTAAACTTTGTTGGACTCCCGAAGTCCTGATATGAGTCCCAGGTGAGTCCGGCAAGACGAAGTAATTCCGAAACTGCTCCCGGTGCATCCTCAAATAAGAATCAGAAAGTGCAGCAAGGAAATGATCAGTATATATCCAGGAAGTCATCGAAAAAGGGTGACAGGACTAGAGAAAAAAATATGGCAACAGAGAACCTCCGAGGCTCCGACGAGGTCGACTTCGGGGCCGCTCGCTCACGCCGCACTGTACCTTCAGTCTGCTGCTTGTCGCGGCGGGGGTGCTCTGCACGTCCACGAGAGGGAGACTTCTACGTGGCCCTACCTGGGACGAGGGCGAGCCGCCGTCGGAGATTAGGGCGACGAGACCGTGCTGTGCCGTCGAGGATGAGCTCCAGCGCCAACGGTGACGACGATGTGCAGAGAGGACCTGGTGTCCTGGCCAACATGACTTCTCACATACTGCGGCGACATCGATTAGCAGTTTAGCACCATGGCTCGGTGGTGGTGGTGGCGTGGTGCCTGGTCGTGCGCCTCACCCGCTGGAGCTGGAGCTGGTGGCCTGGTTAGCGCATGGAGGAGAGCTCGAAGGGGTGCGGTGGCGGGCAGAACATGGAGGACAGATGGAATCACGCATCTATCATCCTCTTTGCTGTGTACGTGTGAGAGAGAGGTGTAGATTTTGCATTGATAGCTCCGTTGCTGGAATGCTAGATGCCTGGATGGAGAACGGGGAGGAAAGGAGCACGATGAGACACAGGATAATACTAGCGCTCCGTCGCTCAGCCGCAGCCAACACATCAGCGTAAGCGCAACGCTAAGAGCAAGTATAATGGCTGTCTCCGTGCCGGCGAGATCCTAGATGG
>OAMR01000606.1:350359-379001 GCA_900205405.1 Echinochloa crus-galli
ATCAGGGAGGGTGGGAGGGGAGACTATAACTGACACATGGGCCCGCTCGCCACTTTTTCCAAAAGCTACAACACCTCTAGCCAAACGGTCTTCTGCTATTCCCACAACTGCTTTCTCACAGCTGCTTTTCCACGGCCTTCCACGGCCCACAGCCCACAACAGCTTTTCCAAAAGCCACAGCTCAATCAAACGCACCCTTAATATAAGGTGTGTGAAAGAGCATCTAGGCACTTAATCAATTTTGGTGATTAATGTCTATAGAAATTTGGATATAATGCTTTGTATGAGTCCCCGAGTCCTAGGCGAGTACTACGAGCCCAAGGGATTCGAGTCTGCAGCTGGTGCTTTTAATCATGAGTAGAGAGGAGATGCTTGTTCGATTGAAAAAAAAAAGTTCAAACATGCATCAAATCGGAAGAATTTCTTGGTTTCAGCTCCATCCATAGATCGATCACCGACCTGTAGAGCAGCAGGTAATTGACTGCCTCATATCTCATCGCCGTCGGAACGCACGGGCTGCCCCTGCCGCAACGCACCCCAGGCTTCACTCGCCTCCAGATCAGACAGATGCCCCCCTCAGGCCACCAGATCTGTTAGGTTGCCACCTTTTGTGAGAAGAAAGAAACTATAAGAGCCGAGCTGTGCTTGAAATCGAGAAGAAAGAAACTAGAAGAGCCGAGCTGTGCTTGAAATTCTAAGCCAGGATATGCGATGGCAAACTGATTTTTCTAAGCCAGGTACTCCCTCCGTCCATGAAAGCTTGAAATTCTAGCACTCGCCAGCTGAGCGGTGGCCACTCGCCAGGTCATGCTGTCAGCGTGGCTTCACCATGCATCGCCGGGAGTTGGGGCCCACCGCCCACGCCTGCGGTCTCCCACCATCACCATGAGTGCACTGCGTCGATCTAGGCTTCTGAGTACCCAAATGACAGCGCGAGTACCAGACATTGCATCAAGCATCTGTACATACATATATACATGCCCACTTACATCTCCCAATTATGTAACATAGCTCAGGTCGGCAAATTTTCACACACCCGCATCTTGTTTACATCCTTTCACTTTTTTTATAAATTTAGAAAATTACATGTTTCATATCTTATTTGCATACTTCAAACAAATTGATAAAACAACTCAACTTGAGAGACTAGATTTACATACATATATTTATAACGGTGAGTGTATATATATCAGTATATCTAGAGTATTATGCAAAAAAAAACCTATATCTGCCATTTGTATAGAGCACATGCAAATGTGAGCAAGCAGCGATAATATTTGCCAGCCTAGCCATGTATATAGAATAAAGTCTTTATTGACTCAGATAAAAATAAATTAGAGAAGAGGTCATGTTCTATGATAGAATGTGCATACACTACTCCAGGAAACGTCATCACAAACGGTTTCCAAAGGCCATCACAAACGGTTTTGGGAATCGTTTGTGATATATCGTTTGTGATGCTCGGGGCATCACAAACGGTTCGTGATTTCCTGCGTCCGAAATAAACTCCCAAAAATACGAAAACAATAGGGAAAATTTATTTTCATTTGGGGAGGCCACCAGCCACCCAAGCCATGTCGAACCGTTTGTGATGCCCCCACATCACAAACGGTTAAATCACAAACGGGTTTTTAAAAACCGTTTGTGGTTGGTCGTTTGTGTTGTTCATTTCTGTAGTAGTGATATATGTGTAATGGAAAAAAATGCAATGATAGATTTTGGGTTTGAAAAGAATAAATAAATAATGATTTACCGTAGCAACGTACGGGCATTGTGCTAGTATATATATATTAACTCTTTTCACTTAACATAATGTATGTTCATAGATATATTTGCGATTGGATGAAGATGGTAGTTTCTAATAAACCTTAATATTACAACTATCCATTCTCGTAAGTCTTAGGGTCCCTTTGGTTGAGCTTTTCAACCTGTTTTTGCTTTTGCAAAAGTCAAAAGCCAACCAAAGAGCCCAAAAGTCATATGTGCTTTTGCCCAAAGCAACTTTTGCCTCTATACAAATCCAACACTGGCTTTAGGAAGAAAAAAAGACCCACCTGCCACTGGTAAATGAAAAACGATTCGTTCTTTTTCCTACCACGACCCTCCTTTCCCCTTTTCCCCGTCGCCCCTGCGCAACCCCACTCCCCCGACGGAGCGCCGCCCCTGCTCGGGCTCGCGCCGCCGCAGACCCGGCGCCGGTCGGCCGCCGCCTCTTCTCCAGGCCACCGCCGCCCCTTCTCCAGGCCACCCCTCCCCTTCTCCAGGCCGCCGCCGACCGACCTCCGCCCCCCAAGCACAGATCGAGGCGGAGCAGGACAGGGAGAGGCGGAGCAGGGCGGCACAGTTGCGGGAGCTGTCGGCAAAGAGGGTGGTGAGGGGGTCGGAGTGGTGGGCGAACTTCCTGAGGTGGGGGAGCCTGTCGCAGATTCATCCCTCTGCTTCCTTCTCCCCGATGGCCAGTACTGCGGCGCGAGGTGGACCAAGTTGACGGTGGCGAGGTCGATGGCTTGCGGCTCGCCGAGGGCGGCCATCGCCTGGGAACCTCCAGGTTGCCGACCGTGATAGTGGGGAGGGCCATGACGGCGGGGAGAGGGAGCGCCACCACCTCCTCGGCATGGCCGGCCTCGTCGTCGAGGACGGGGAGCAGCTGGCCGGCATCACCCTTGCAGAGGCACAGGATGGCCTGGCCCCTGGAGCGAAGGTCCCGGAGCGCACGGCGAACGGAGTCGAAGACGGCGAGGTCGACGGCGCGAGGCTCGGCGACGGCCATGGCTGCGGGGAGGGGAGCTAGCTGGGAGGGGATGGGGGGAGAGATTGGATTGGCCAAAAGCGGGGTCCAGTCGTCAGGGAGGGTGGGAGGGGAGACTATAACTGACACATGGGCCCGCTCGCCACTTTTTCCAAAAGCTACAACACCTCTAGCCAAACGGTCTTCTGCTATTCCCACAACTGCTTTCTCACAGCTGCTTTTCCACGGCCTTCCACGGCCCACAGCCCACAACAGCTTTTCCAAAAGCCACAGCTCAATCAAACGCACCCTTAATATAAGGTGTGTGAAAGAGCATCTAGGCACTTAATCAATTTTGGTGATTAATGTCTATAGAAATTTGGATATAATGCTTTGTATGAGATGTGTAGGTGCAACACAAAAAGAAAAGTGAAAGAGATGAGAAAATATGGTACCCAACTCCTATCTAAAGATTTATGGAGGATCTTGAAGATTTTAAATTGGATAGTCTTTTATGAATTTGAGTTTATGACCACCGTACTATCACGAGGGACAAGTAACTGTGGAATCATGTGACTTTGATGCTCTAACACTCCCTCAAACCTATCTCATAGCCACTGCACCAAAACTCCAAATGTTTCAAATAAATCTCTGAGTATCGGAAATTTCCGGTCAATGTCGGAAATGTCCGTTGGAACGTCGGACATTTCCGATGAGTACCGGATATTTGAGCTGTTCTGTCTATCATCAGAAATTTCCGATGTACTGTGCAAATATACGGCAAATGCGACGGACATTTCCGGTGGTTTGTCGGAAATTTCCGTCATAAATCGTCCCAACGGTCACATTTATGGGAAGAGCTATAAATACCCCCTCATATGCCACCTACCGGCTCTCTTGGCCCATTTGACGAACCCTAGCTCTCCTAAAGCCTCCAAGAGCTCTCCCAACACCCCTTGCTTCGATTTCCAAGTGTGTGGTGGTGTGTTGGTTGAGGGACTTGAGTTAAGTGATCCAAGCTTCATTCTCTCTCTCTCTTGAGCATCAAGTCCGTGGTTCTCGGTGTTCTTGTTTGTTACTCTTGGGGATTCATCCCCTAGACGGTTAGGCGTCACCAAGAGCATCCAATCAAGCTTGTGGATTCGCCTTGGAAGTTTGTATCACCCCATCCTTCGTGGATTTGCAAGTAAGTGAGCTTAGCACCTTTGTGGTGACTAAGTAGAGGAAAGAGGCTTGAAGTTGATAAGCCCGTCTTTCGTAGGTCCTCAACGGAGACGTAGCTCCTTTGTGGAGTGAACTTCGGATTAAATCTTGTGTCTTCCGTTGTTGTTATTGGTATTACCTCTAGTTTTCATATAGTTCATCTTGTTCTAAGCTAGCTCATACTCTTTGTCTCCGGATCTATCACATTGTTAAGTTGCTGGGTGTAAGGCTGTTTTCAGAGGACCTATAACCTTCCTTTGAACATCTTGTTTCATACAATTTGCTGTCCTAGCTCGAAAATCTGTACAAAAGTTTGGTGGTCGTCTGTCACCGGAAATTTCCGACGCTATAGCGGAAATTTCCGACACTATAGTGGAAATTTCCGGTGGCTACCGGAAATTCCGGCAGAACTCATTTGTTGTGGAGTTGTTTGTGATAATTTTGCAGGAACGCATATTCATACCCCCCAGGCCTAGTGTTGATCCTTTCAGTGTGTTTAAAAAAATAACTTTGAACAAATCTAGATGCTTTTACTCTTGTTATCAAGGTGGGGCTTCACCAACCCCCTCGTTCGTGTTTTTTTTTTGTTTTTCCTTTTCTCTTCTTGACTTGATGCAGCCAATTAATTAGCAGCCACTAAATCATCTAAAAAAGCAAAAGTAGAGTACTTCCTAAAATATATCATGAAATAAAACAACACATATGTTCTAGATGAACAATTAAATAAACCGAAAGATCTGAATCATAATTTTTAGTTGTCACCACCACGCAACAATTTAGAGTACGTCATAAAATAATTAAAAATCTATTGTCAGAACACGAGCACTTATCGGAGCCTTGTTAGATCTAATCTAATCTTAAAAATTCTTACCTCAAGATGTCTCATTGTCAATGGAGACATTGCCTAGCTATCATTAAAAGAACAGTACTGATTAATTGCTGAAAAAATATAGAAAAATACGAACGCCTAAGCTAAGTCGAGGAGACTCGAACCCAAATGAGTAGGGTCCGTCATAAGAAATATAAACAAGCTTAGTTACGCTGGTTTCGCTATATAGGACTTTGTTTTCTTGTTATCTTGTTCGTTCCACGAGTACGTCCTGTTACATTGGGTTAGGGAAACATCAAATATGGTGCTATGAAATATCAAATACGGTAATAGCTTTGAATACACGGCTTATGGAATTCCTATATATATATATATAGATATGCATCTCGCATTATGCCTTGTTTAATTAGCCGGAGGCTTAGTTTTCACTCGATCGAGATTAGAAGATAGATCAATAAGCAATCCGCTCGTTCGGATCATGGCGACCGCCGCCGCCGGTTTGCTGTCCGCCTCCATCCGCCGCCTCTCCACCCGCTCCGTCGCCGCCCGCCGCCGACTCTACTCAAGCTTCACCAACTCCAGCATGGTCCTCCGGGAGGTGACCGGGAGCCACAAGGTCACCATCGACGGGTACACGCTGTCCAAGAAGATCATCGAGGGCTGGTCATGGACGTCGAGCTTCGAGGCCGTAGGCTACAGGTGGAAGGTCTGGTACGGCCATACGGCCACAAGGACTCCATGGGCAACCAGCACATCTCCCTCTACCTCCAGCTCAAACATGACGGCGCAGTCGAGGCCGAGTTCAAGTTCAGCCTGCTCGATCAGTCCGGCAACCCCGTGCCGGAGTTCACCCGCGCCACCACGGGCCTGTGCGCCTTCAATGAAGAACCCAGGCGCCATGGATTCGAGGACTTCATCAGGTGGAAAGATCTCGAGGAGTCGGGGTGCCTCAAGGACGACCAATTCGCCGTCCAGTGCGACATCACCACCGTGAAGAATTTTGTGAAGGATGGTGAAGAAGGCGCGGCGGCGGCGCATGGCGTCGTCGTGCCGCCGTCGGACCTGCTCGAGCACCGCACCGAACATCTGTGGGAAAAGAAGCAAGGGGCGGACGTGACCGTCGACGTCGGCGGCGAGGCGGCGTTCGACGCGCACGAGTGGCTGCTGGCGGCGCGGTCGCCGGTCTTCCGGGCGGAGCTGCTCGCCAACGCTGCCTCCAAGGAGAAGAAGCCCGGCGGCGGCGGCCGCCGCATCGTCGAGGTCCGTGGCGTGGAGCCCAGGGTGTTCCAGGCGATGCTCCACTACATGTACACCGACGCGCTGCCGGAGACGACGACGGCGGAGGGTGAGCCGCAGGACGCGGCGGCAATGGCGCAGGGCTTGCTTGCGGCGGCGCACAGGTTCGAGCTCGGGAGGCTGAAGCTGATGTGCGAGGAGATGCTGGCCAAGCGCATCGACGTGAACACGGTGGCTGACACCTTGGCGGCGGCGGAGCGCCATGGCTGCCGCGGCCTCAGGGCGGCGTGCTTGAAGTTCATGGCTTCCCCGGCGAACCTGAAGGCTGTCATGGCGACTGAAGGCTTCGAGAGGTTGAGGGCAAACTGCCCGAATCTTCTGGCAGAGATCGTCTTGATGAAGCAACTGGCCACATGATTAATAGTACTATCGTGTACTTCTTCTCTGCGTTTTAGTTTGCAATGTTGAAAAGTTTTTACTAGGGTGGATGCTTTAGTGTACTTCTTCTCTGCGCATGGGTTTTATTAGGTTTCGTTTTAGTTTGCAATGTTGAAAAGTTTTTACTAGGGTGGATGCTTTAGTGTACTTCTTCTCTGCGCATGGGTTTTATTAGGTTTCGTTTTAGTTTGCAATGTTGAAAAGTTTTTACTAGGTGTTTTGGTTTGCAATATTGAAAAGTTTTTACTAGGGTGGATGGTTTAGTGATGCATGGTTCAAGTAATTTGTCTCCTCAGTGGATAGTTTCTTTTGTTTTGCTAAGTAGGCGATACCCCGCGCGTTGCTGCGTGATCTTTTAGTGAAATTTGAAAATGAAAAATAATAAAGTGAAATTTGAAAGCAGAAACACTAAGATAATTTCTCGTATTCTTGAGAGAAATAGAAATCAATATTTTGTAGTGGGTGCTCGTATATAATTTAATATAGATATATAGAATTTTTTAAAATTAGACGGTGCAAACAATTAAGATGATGTGGCTGCACCGCATGCGGGAAGTATATAGTTTAATATAGATATAGAATTAGCAATCAACGCATCTTGGTGGGGTGCTTAGTGGAGGATGACGTGGCGCGCTGCAAGAATCAGCAATTAATGCATCTCGGTGAAGTGCTTAGTGGAGGATGACGTGGCGTGTTGATAGGGTGCTTAGTGGAGGATGACGTGGCGCATTGAGGATTGAGAGAATTTCTTAGTGCAAACCTCTAATATAGTTTTGTATGATGTGCATTGTGACTTGCTGTCATCTGTTCCCTCCGTTCTTTCTCTTGAAAAGTATTGGCACGTGTTCGAAGCAACTTTGCTAACCCGTCCTAAATTAGAACTTATTTTGATTTTTTAAAATTATAATTTTTAATGTATATCCAGACATAGTGTATATGAAAGTGTAAAACTATACTCCTTACAGTTTGTTAGAACGGAAATTGTAATTTGAAGCGAAGGGAGTAATAGTATTTGCTATATGTTCCTGTGTTGCAGACAAGATTATCCCAGCCTCTGCATGCTGCGCACGGGACTCTCATATCACCGTTTAATGCATCAGCAAAATCATCAGACAACTATAACTTAAGTGCTTCAGTTCGGATGCTCATGCTCGATGCCTGTGGCGTCCCCATATTTCTGCTAGATCTTCACCCTTTGTTGGGAATCAGCAGCCAAGGCACTACTAATTAGAGTTGCAGATATGAAGTTCTGAAATGGGCATGATGCCCTGCATCCGATAGCCACTGCATCACTGCTGAAGCGGCCCACAAAAACACACACGCACAAGAAAAACAACAAGAGAAGAAACTAAAGAAATGAAGAGCTCCAGCAACGAAGTTTAAAGGGCACTTTAACTTAGCAAATCTGGCACAAGATCCCACTTTGCGCTGCTTCCACACTGACCACATATGTACTGGCACCATGAACCGCCATGAGTACATGACCAAAGGTAGCTCCCTATCTCTTTGTGGTAATTAAGCTAATGTAGAAACAGGAGTATCATGGTAGCTAGCTAACCCTACTTGATGTACTGTGACATCCACTTGAACCCATCACCGTACCCCATCTTGCGGACGACACTGCACATGAACACTTCCAGGGGGCGGACGTTGGACTCACCCAGGTTAACATTGCCCTTGCCAGTGGTGAAGTTGCTAAGCCCCAAGTGATAGCGGAGCTCGTCCTCCGACGCGGCATAAGGGATGTCGATCTTGTTCCCCAGGATCAGGAATGGAACAGTGGCCAGGGAGTCATCTGAGAGGAGGGCGTCTAGCTCCCTCTTTGATTCAGCAAACCGCTCTTTGTCGTAGGCATCCACAAGGTACACCACTGCATCCACCTGTTCAGAATAAAAATGAGAAGGTTTAGAAAAGATATGTTGCAACTCTCAAAAGCACACACATCCTGGTCCACAAGGATTTCCAGTAAGGGTAAATTAGTAAGTCAGAATTTGATCATGGGATCATTGCATGATTTTGGTAAGATGACAACATTCCTTATCTTCGCACCAGTTGCCAATACATTACATAATTCAAACCAAAGAAGTTCTGCTGCATACGAAGTTAGGAGCTAATGCGCTATTATGAAACCTTCCAAATCCAAACACAACCCTTCCAATGCTGAATTTTGACATATTTGAAGTGGAGGTGGAGGAAACAGTTTTGTTTTCACACAAGACAATAAGTATTAGCAATTGGTATGTTGTAACATAAAGACGGCAATGGTATACAGTTGAAGTCCTCCCTATAAAAATGCATCTCACAAGGGAAGATGCATTTCAGTCAGGCACTCCTAATTGTGTCACATTCCTAAATGTGTCTTCTTCTGTCAGGAATTCACACTTGGTTTCAGGTTGTCTTAGTCCATTTGCAATTTCTAATTTGGACATTCTCTAGACCCTATCCGTCCTTGGATCCCTATCTGATTTCCTACCACTTCCAGTTCTTGCAAACTACAGACACTAGTTCAAATGTTTCTCTATGTCGGCATACAGTCACTTTATACTGCATTTCTCATATTACAGAAAGAATATTCACCAATCCACTAAGCCAACTCCACCACCTCATAGAACAATAGAATTTTTTTATAAAAAAAGGCATATAGATGAAAAAGAATAATTCATGTTGGTTGCAAGAAGGCATATGCTTGGACACAGAAAAACAGACAAAACCAGAAGTCCAGACCCAATATAGTTTCAAAAGATCATGGTGTCCATAGACCATCAAGCACATTTCCCACTAAGAATCCAAAAGTTCATATCTATGTATATGTAGCGATATTTTAAGATGGCTGCACCAGGGTGGTATAGCATATAGTGGTGGGCAATAGGCTACCTGTAGTTCTATGCACTAACTCCCACTGACCAACTTGACGAAAATTTGGTCATAAGCAACACGTGTTGCAAGTGGGAGCAAAAGTAAAGACCAACATATTCAATGTCCTCTGATAGTGACATCAACTAAAAAATTTATCGTAGAGAAGATGGACAGCTACTAGTACTTCTTAATTTCAGAATGAGCTAAAGAATTACAAAATGCTAAGATCTCCAGAAATCACACCCATAGGAGAGGAACACATTATGCAGTAATCATGAAGGAAAACAAACAGAAGAATGACGAGGAAGGTTGGACCTTGGCATAGTAATCCTTCCACACACGACGAGCAATCTGATGCCCTCCTAAATCAAATGCCTTGAACTTGATCTTTCCAATACTCAACTCTTCAGAAGTTGGATATTGTGTAGGCTGATGCTGAACCAATCTCTGCCAGAAGGAAAACAGACACCAAACACAAACTTCTTCAGCATAAAAGTATTAAAATATATACTGCAAAGAGTTGTCCTTTGCTATCTGCTTAACTTCAGCACATACACTTATTCAGCAGGATTCAACCAGTTTCAGTAATCAAACACAAAGTAACAGATGTAAAGTCCTTTTTTTTTCCTTTTGAGCAACCAAGTTGAAGTTCTGACAAATTTTAGATCCTCCAGATAGGCATGTCAACCAGATCTAAACTGAAACCAAACAACACTCCCCCATAATTTGCACCCAGGAATTCCAGAACATCAACATCGAATCTAATGCCCAAATAACTGAAAGAAGCATAGCGTTCTTTAGTACTACATGGAAATTTTCCAGGTCTAGCAAACAATCCAGTATTCCAGTGCTCAGAGAAAGGGATAGGCCATACCAAACAAGGCAATTCACAATTCAGGTCCCCAACATAAGTAAAAATCTTTACTTCGTTGCTTCCGTCCTTATCCTTAAAGGAAAATATCCAGAGTACTACCCGACCAAATCCAGCAAGGGTAACTAAGGTCGAATTGCCCTCATTCCTCTCTTTTTTTTTTTTGCGAGTAGCCCTCATTCCTCAACCTAGAGAAAGAAGACACTTTTGCAAAGCATGCAGTTGAATTACACAAAGGCTACACTTCGACTTGTTGCATAAAAAATCGCCCAGAACACTCAAACCTTCAAATGAACATCTAGTGGCAGAAAAATAAAAAGTCCTACTGGAAACAACAGCTTTGACCCTACCGAAAAGCGCGCACATAGGCATATATTTGCGTTTAAGGCTCTACAATTTTACTCCAGAAATTATATAACAAATCCCACCCTGAGACTGCACGGATGTAAGTAACGCATACGGATCCACCAGATCATCACAATTCATGAACGATTCCTCCAAACCTCACCGAAGTCAAAATTACCGGCGTTTCAAATCGAACCAGAACCCAAAGTTCCCACAAAGCAGCGACCTTTGAGCTCAAAGGAAACAATCTTGTTCCGCGGGGGGGCAGCCCACAATCCAACCATCCCCGGGAGGAACTAGCACACACAACAGTAGCTTGAAAACAAAATTAGAATAAAAAGAAGCGATCTTATCCTCACCTCGTCCTTGAGCATGTGGAGCAGCGTGGTCTTGCCGGCGTTGTCGAGGCCGAGGAAGAGGATCTTGGCCTCCTTCTGCCACAGCCCCAGCGACGCCAGCACCCCGTAGAACCAGTCCACCAGGAACATCTCCGCTCGATCGCCGGACGACGCCGGCGCACTCCCCCTTCTCGCTCCTTAGATCGCCGGAGGAGGAGGCGGCGGCGGCGGCGGCAAAGAGGAGGGATGGACTCTTTAACGGATCTTGGCGAGGAGAAGCCTCGGCGGAGGGCAGCGAATGGTGACGTGGCGACCGACCTCGCCGCTGCGCAGGGGGCATATGCGATGAGGTCCAAGAGGATGACAGGTGGGGTCCGGAGCACAGTGGGACCCGGTTGGCAGATGGGGTAGGTGGTTGTTGGTTGGTTTGGAAATGATACCACGGGCCGGGCGCCCGCGGATTACACGTTTGTGTATTTGTACGTATATACGCTCATGGTACGGTTTCCGTGTGCAGCAACTGTTCAAACACAATTTTTGACTTTTTTTTAGTACACACATTTTATTTACTTTTAACCTCTGCAGAGAAATAATGTAACTTTTCATAAAAAGAGAGATGATTTTTGGATGGAAATGTGTTCGACACACTTTTGATTTGCACCCTCAGATACGGAAATACACGAGGATCGTAATTTTATAAATGGATTGGATGGTTCTGATAGTTATAAGTTTAGTTTCAACAAACAATAATACTAGTGATACATTGGAGTGAACTTATATCTAAAATTGAACATTGTACGTATTATTTGTGATAGATAATATAAATGAATTTTAGAGACAAAAAGTTTGCAAGACGACACTTTTAAAAATCTCTAGTGCTGCCAGCAACCAAGATAGAAGGTTGATCAACAAGGATGGGTATTCGATGGTAAAAAAAAACTTCACAGTCTAACTACCATGCTTGTGAGTCTATTACCCATGAATTCATGAAAATACAACATCCCCAATTTCAAAATAAGTTGGGTCTGCCCTAACAAAACCACTGTAAATTAGTGAGGTCATTAGTGGCTTTATTAGAGCATCTCCAACAGTATCAAAAAATAAACTCCTAAAATCTATTTTTGGGACTTCAAAAATAAGTATTGGGGAAAAAACGATGTCCTCCAACAGTTCTCAAAAGTTAGTTAACAAATACATATCTTATCCAGTTATCCTCCATCTACAAGATCCATGCCGAAAAAAACAATAAAATGTGGAAATTATATGTGAGGAAATAAATGTCCTAGGAAAACTGAAAAAGATATAGGAAAAAAGTTAAAAACCGATGGGAAACGTGCGAGAAAAATAGATGACAGCAAAACCGGAACAAATTGCGGAAAAAAGGGAAAGGAAAAAATCGATGGAAAACAACACGTGAGAAAATAATTTTGGAACGGAAATACATATAAAAATGACCTGTGAGAAAAATAGCGGTGTAGCGTAGAAAAATTCGCCCGATTGGGACTGCAGAGAGACGAGGCAAATATGGCTCTAGATAGCTCTTCGGACACTCTAAAATTTTGAGAGTAGAATTGGACCTTTATCTCCTCCACTCCCAAAAAAAGTTATTGGAGTATTTATTGGGTAATGTTGGAAGAGCATATCCAACAACACCCAAAATATAGTCCCAAAAACTAGTTTTCGGAAAAATAGAAAAAACTCTGCTCCAACATTAGCCCAAACCAATGTCCTATTTATTGGCGCGTCCAAAATTGACATCATACTGAGCCAAATTTGCACCCTTTGCTAGCACACCCAATCCAGTGATTTGTGCGCAGCCTGCGGCTTTGTCGCGGTTGGCAATTGACCAGTGACTCTACCCCTGCTGCTTTTCTTCGCCAGAGGCCACAGCATGAATCAATAATTTTGAGAACATTTTTTTGTCCACTAGATGCAGACAAACGGGATTCTATTTTCACGGCAACAAAAGCGCTTTGATCAAGGTGAGAAATAATTTTTTTTACATAATCCGATGAGCTTCATCAAGTCCAATAGTAGCGGCATTGTCTAGTTTTCGTGGAAAACATCATGCACCGCCCCATGACGCTGATGTGTCAGAAACTAATTTAATTTTAAGAATCAATTTTGGGCAGTAGTTGGAGAAAGGTTTATTTTTTACTCCTAAAAGTTTTTGACAAGGTCCCAAAAATAGTTTTTTAGCACTTTATTTTTAGGCACTCTTGGAGATTGGGGGGCTATGCCCCCACCCATATGCAGTCCCCCTACCAACTATGAGAATTACATGATCAACAACATAAATGAATCACTAGCCATTGCGCTAGAAGATATAGATTTAAGGATTTGAAGTAGATTACCACCATTTACAATATATTAAAAAACACTAAAATTTTGTCTCCATACCGGTTAACATGTTCCAATATTCTACGTCTACTTGCGCTAAAACCAAAACCTTCTTATCCTTTGAATTCACTAAGAGAATTTTATGATTATCCAAGTGTTTTAAAGTATTTCCCATGGTTATTATTCTTGTCTATATTTTTTAAGAAAAAAGTCCAAATTACTACCTACTCTGTACAAAATATCAACTTAAAATACTATTTGTGCATGAGACAAAAAAGACAAATCTTATGGAGAGAGTAGATTGGAACAATTGAGATATATAGTTGTTGTAAGATAAAACAAAACATATTCTAGGAAGTTATCCAAACTTTATCAATAAAGGTAGTAATTTAGACTTTTTCCTCTTCTTAAAATAGTCAAGGCATTTTTAGCATTATTGAAGCAATCCACTATGCTTATTTATAAAGCACCAGATGTCTTTTTCCTTTAAAATGTTGATTGGGATTTTTGTTGCCAATTTGTTTCTCTCTTTAGGAATGTATCTTCTCAAATTAGAGAAAACCTGACACAAGTGTCTGAATCTGGTAGCAAAATTGCTGCAAACCGCCTCACCCACAGAAGGAATTAGCAGGCAACAACATGAAATTCAGCATTTTTGGGTGACCCACAACCGGGGCTAAAGGTCCCCAATTTTTTTAAAAAAGAACAATTGAACCTAGGGGAGACCACCGCACGCACCTATAATTGTCTGGGTGCTTACCTTTTAAATTAAATCATGGAGACTATTAGCCTCATACGGTAACACCAACCGTGACTAAAGGTCATCCGAGACTACAAAAACTACGAACTGGGACTGAAAGTTAATTTGTCTCGGGCCAAAACATAACCGGGATAAATGTAGGGGATGAAAAGTCAATTATCTGCTGGTGTGCCAACGGTTGGCCAACACATCATGGTCGTCGGCGACTCCACAAACGGCAGTACCATGTAGTGTGACAAACAGTGACGAACCTTACCCCTTTCCCATGGTCAAACCACATGCCATGCGCCATATCGACAACCGCTAGCTTCAACAGATCGTTGCTTGCTGGTGCAGTTGCTGTCTTGCTGACCAAACGATGAGGTAGGTCTGATCAGGCCACCGTCAAAATGAACGACGATCGAGAATCTAAAATACTAAGGTGGCTCTTCCGTGCTATGCGAACCTGAAAATACTAAGGTGGCTCTTCCGTGCTATGCGATCCTGAAGGTGTCAAGATACCACGCTGCGTATTATTTTGATTTGTCATAACATGCTAGGAGCAAGCAGTGATGTACAACGCGAACAACAACGCCAAAAGGGACTGGGCATTAGACATCCGCATCGGTCGACCATACTGGATGATAGCATCAATTTAGTTCAACCATGCATATACAATTATACACACGGCCAGCTACAGATGAAGCTCAGATCGACAGTAACCAAGCTCGACGATGACATGGCAACTAAATCCAAAAACCTCGATTCTTCCTGGTCATGAATAGACTCGCTTCCACTATGGTTCCTTTGGCTTCCACCCCCTAACGAAGCCAAAGCCACTGCCTATGAGTCATCGGCTTAGTTCGCTCGTTCGACAGTAGCTGAGCTCGACGATGACATGACAAGATGGCAACTAAATCTTTCACGGAACACTACAAAATAGGTGCTGAGCTACCGGGGCATCTTCACCTCCCTGTCGATCTACCTACCATCTCTTTGGCTCTTGGATGTATTGTCTCATCTAGCATCGTCCTCAGCCTCCCTGCTCTCTTCAGCTTGGCATCTCATCCTGCAACGAAAGTAATGCCAGTTACACTTCTCCCATAAAGCATGTACAGAAAAAGAAAGCATCACCCGCAAAAAAAGGAAAAGAAAAAAGAAAGCATCATGTTAGTGCATCGACCTCTTCTTCGGGCAAAGCAGTGTGCAGCCCTTCTCATGGTTTTCAACTTCGCCACATTGCTCACACTGATGCTGTTTACTAGCACCTTGTTCCCGGGTCGCCTTCTTCCTCCTCCCAGCTCCTTGTTTGGGCAGCGGTGCCAGCAGCTTGAAACCAGGGTCCACTCGAGGCCACTGCCACTTGCCTGTCATGCATGGAACCACACCAATATATGCGGATCTGAATCTCTCTACAGAGTAGTACTCAGAGATAAAGGATTCGATGTCAGCCTCTGCCTCTGGTTATCCAAGCCAGAGCGTGGAGGCAGGGCTTCAAGGTTAGTTGCCACTCTCCGCAGCTGCAGGTGTGCTCGTTCAAGTCCACCACGTGCCTCCACGGCGCCATGTCCTGAGAGCTGCCGGAAACTTCTCCGGTGTGCAACCCGCATCTACAGACCTTGATGTTTCTCAAACTTGCTGCTTTTGCATTAAGTTCTTGAATAACTGCAGGAAGAATATTGCCAGAGAGCTTGCTCCCCATAGTTCTCCTCTTGTACCACTCCCCCATTGTCATCTGCCTCAACTTATCAACCATGTCAACCAAAGTCATGTCCTTTACGTTCATAGTCCATTCGGAGTAACTTTCAGCTAGACTCTTATCATGAAAGGCCATGTGTTCATCTGTGGAAATTGCTAGTCCTGGTAGATCACCTATAGCCGTAGTCAATTGTTCTGTGAACCAAGTCCAGTTGTCATTTGAATCAGAGTCAAAAATGGCCCATGCAACAGGGTACATCCAATTGTGACCATCAAGGGCACAAGCACATGCTAATTTCCCTGAATACATACCATCCAAGTCCGTGAACTCGAGAGAAATGTCAGGTCTACATCCACTTTTAAAGCCATCTATGCATGGCTGCAAAGCAAAGAAAAGTTTGTCAAAGTGCACATCAGCTCCACACATCTTGGTGGAAATCTCCACAACTGAGCCTGGAGAACTGGAAAGAAGTTCGCCCCTGAAATTGTACAGTAACTGAAAACTGTCTTCCCAAGACTGAAAAATCTTGTTCAGCGCTCTCTGCCTTCCAGCCCATACTGTGGCATAGGCGACCTCCACACTATAGACCTCCTGCAGTTTGTCTTGCAGCTCTTTTGCTCCAAGATCTCGATTTTCCCTCAACCAACCAACAACCCTCTCTGCAACCCTTTTTTGAGATGTCATTGAGGTAACAAGGTTACTAGTAGACACACAGTTATGCTCTTGAGGTATCATGGTAATCTGCAAAACAGCAAACACTCAAAAGAAATTAGATAAATTACACAAGTTAGTCAAGTTAACAAGTTAGGTAAGTTAGAGTAGTACCACAACAGTTGGTAGGTCTCGCAATTTTCGAGCCACGATTCTCCAGGGGCAGCCTTCTGCCTTGCACTCAGCTCTATACCTAGTCTTATCAGTCTTAATTTTGTGCACTTGAAACCCCCGCTTTACTCCATGCTGTCTCAGTGCCATCCTGAAGTCCTCCATCGTAGGGAAATATTCATTTACCTTGATTCTTGGATTTTCCTTGTCATACACAATGTCGGGCTTAACATCTGCATCATCGTCAACTGGAATTTGTACAGCAGCAGTGTCAGCATAAAAAATAGGCTCCACCTGAAGTTCCTCACTTTGATATTTTCTGGTTGCTTCTTGTGTGGTGGATTCAGCACTCAGCCCAATATCCACAGAGACAGCCTCATCATCCACGAAAATATCCACGTCATCCATCAAAGCACAATCCAAATTTCCCTGAGGTGGCACACTAGGACTATGGCTAGCTGCTGCATGTGACTCCTTAGCACTAGCAACTGCTGTGTGTGACTTCTTTGCATTAGTACCTGTCATGTGTGACTCAGTTCCATGAATACCTGCTGCCTGCAACTCTTTCGCGTGAACACATCCTTCCTGTGAGTATGCCTTCCTGCATGACAATATAAAATATCCATTGCTATAGGCTAATAAGATGAAAACAAAACTAGGAAGTGGGAATACTGTCAATATGCATTCAAATGAAATGTAAAATACAACATCTTCTGAAATGTGGGCTCCAAAAAGTATGCAAACCAAATAAATAAGATGAAAATTTTGAAACTTCCATTGCTCCCACAATACAAATGGTACATCACTACTTTTCAAACAAGCAGCAACCACCAAAAGTTATACTAGGAAAAGCTTCCTTGGGCATTTTGATGTAATGAGAGCATCAAAATAAATAATGCTACATAGCATCAAAACGATGCCATAAAGATAAGCTCTATACTGCTAACAGAAAAGGCGAACCAAAAGATGTCATGTTATTGAGAATAATCTATTTGTTTAATGCAATACAATGCTTGTGAACCATTGAGGAAAGATAGTGCCTACTCCAGTTCCTGTTGAGGTGCATCAAAGAACCCCATCTTGGAATTTATCTCTCCACCAGGAGTTTTCAGAACTTCGCTTAGCTCCACAATTATCATGGTGTGTTGTGTCATGTTCTCCTGAAACCAAATTCCAAAAGTTTATGCTGTCCATAAATCAAGTAAATTTGGCAGAGAATGATGTCGGGAAACCGAGATCCAAGACATTATATACAATATAAGGGAAGGAAAAGCCTGTATGATATGGTACAATGTTAAGAACGGGCCTTTCATATGTATATCTATACGCGCTGACACTAAGCAAGCATCCAGATTGCTATGTTAATTAGAAATAAAGGGGAAATCATGTGGTTACTCATCCAAGCCCTTTAAGGATATCAAATGACAAACGGACATTCAAGTTCCATAGGAAAGACTGGTCACGTCAACTGGACGATAATAACCTAAGCAAATAAAATTTAACTCAGTTACAGGCTAACAGCAATTTGGCCACAGAATACACAATCCCATCTGTTTTATACAATGCAGCGATGGTAAAAGCATGGATACACAGAATACCCTCCAACAGCAATTTGGTCAGAGAATACACAACTCCATCTTATGTTTTATACAATGCAGTGATGGTAAAACATGAATTCGATTGTCCCGCCCCGTAGAGCGACAAGTTGCATACTAAAATTATTGCCGTTCGTAGTTTCATACGAATTCGCAGAAGCATAATGGCGAGAACAGCGGGAGGGGATTGGAAGAGGAAGGGATACGAATACCCACGTTGGCTTCGATGATTCCGTCGTTATCCAGCGAATCCAGCACCCCGTCCGGCGGCGCCACCATCGACGACGACCGCATCCTCCGCGCTCGCCCCCCAAATCACCAATCGCCGCCGCCACCCACCGTGGCCCCCGGGAACCCCGAACCCCAGAGGCTGCAGGCTCACCAGAGGATCTCTCTACCCGCGGGGGGCTCTCACCGGAGATCCGGGAGAGTCGACGGCGCACACGGCGGAGGCGAGGGTTTGTTTTTATTTTTTTAGGGAGAAAAAAAGAGAAACACGAGATAGGCACGTGCTACCGTATTTTAACCTCTATGACGAAACTACCCTTGCCCCTCCTCTTCTGGCTCTCGCCTCCCGCCGGCGCCGCCACCCCGCTCCGATCCCTCCGGCCACCCGCGCGCCGCCTCGCGGCGATGTCCTCGGCAGAGACAACGGCGACGGTGAGCGGGGAGTACCCGTCTCCGGTGTCCCCGCCCTACCCGGCCGCATCCAAGGACGTGGAGCTCCGGCGTGCCATGACCGCGTCCGCCCGCTCCGCGGTGTTCGCCTCCGCGGACATCGTGTTCGAGGACGAGTGGCTCGCCGTCGTCAACAAGCCCGCCGGAGTCTACTGCGACGCCCTCCTCACCTCCCTCCCTAGCTCCGCTGCCTCAGGTGAAAGAGAAAAAAAACTTATCCCTTCTCAGCTCTGAAAAGGCCTCACTTGTAAACATTGGAGATTATTTAGGAAAATTACAGTGAAGAGCCGCCACCATCCCCGACGACAGATCAATCGATCTCGGAACAAATGAATTAACAAACGAAGATATACTCGCCTGCCGTGACCTCATCGCCTGCAAGAAGTGAAAAAATGTTGGCGTAATCTGGCACGCAAGATTGTTTTACACAAAGACAGTGGCCAAAACAGATAGCTCAGAAAGCGTCACCGACGACGCCATCTCCGTCGTCTCCACCGGCGTGGCCGCGATGGCGGACGCCGCCGACCGAGAAGACCTGCCAAAGATCCGACGGCACCGACGATCCTGGGAAGCTGAAAGCCTTTTTTTTTTAATCAGAAAACATCCGGAAGCTGGAAGCCGAGAAGACGATTAGTTTTTGCCTGCTGATTCTAGGCGTCGGCCGCGCTGGGAAAGATCGGCGGTAGTCGCGGCGGCTCGCAAAAAAAAAAATCCGGCAAACGGGGGAAACGGCGAGCGGCATCTAGATGAGTAGGGGGTGTTAGACAAATTATGGTTAAGAAAGCTAATGGTGGAATGGTTTAAGTGCTAAAATTTCTCACCTCTTTATGTGGCCATCAGATGGGGATCCAACGACTGTCGTGTGAGTTTCTATAGTTTGCATAGGAAGCTGGTTTGCATAGGATACGTTGCCCACTTGTAAACATTGGAGATTATTTAGGAGAATTACAGTGAAGAACACATTTGGAAAAATGTGCAATTTTTTTTATCACTGGCATGAAACAAGCCGAATTGAAGCGTTGATTCTCGTTCTATTTCCAAATGATCCAAGCTCATATAGTATGATCTGTAATGCACTAGTGTCACAATTCCTAAGAGCAAATGGTGTCCCATGCTCAAAAAATGGCAGTCTATGATGACAACAAAGAATACAATGTGTAAGCTTGAGTTACCTCGAGAAGGGTTTTAGAACCAATTGACATATAGTAGAAGGGCTTTAGAACCAATTGCCATATAGAATACATATTCCATTTTTTTTTTGACACGAGAATACATATTCTAGAACTAGAGAAGCTCAGTAGATGCAGAAGCAGAAGGGCATATTTGTGCAGTTATGCTTATGCAGAGTACAGATTGATATATCATTGTTTAGAACACTTTTTAAACACTTTTTATAAATATCGATGCAAACTAATGGCTATAGGGTAACTGAATGGCCATTTGGGGCTATATAGTATTATCATTTATTCATTTAGAATTTGTATGTGCAACTCTTCATTTATATTCAGGAGATTTTTTATTGAATACTACTACAATAGCTACTTTATGGCATTTGTTTCTCACCTAATCTCCCAAATTGTATTTTGTTTCTCACCTAATCTCCCAAATTGTATAGAATTAGTTATGGTGGGTTAATAGTTAGTACCTTTCTTTAAGGAGTATCTTTTCTGATCAACATTTAAGTGTCCTGATGTGTAATAATGTCAAAATATTGCTTTGCTATATTTATCTTCTAATTTTAGCATGTCAAACCAGAATTGAATTATTTATTTGATTTTTTTTTTGCCACGCAATTTCGAAGTTCTAACTATAGGCAATTTTTTTTGCGACTTGCAGGGGATTCAACAACAAAACGTAACCTTCACCTTGCTAACAGACTGGATCGTGATACCAGTGGGCTCATGATTATTAGGCCAGTCTCAGTGCAGGATTTCATCACACAGTTACCTAGACCAGAAACTAGGTAACTGTGCCAGATGAGTTTCATGGTGATGAAACTCCTCTCACATCCCATGAAACTCTTCACTCTCTCTCCTCTGCCACATCAGCACATTTAATGCCATGAAACTCCCATGAAACCCCCACTGAGACTGGCCTTACCAAATGCAACAAAGTCGCAGGGAAGCTAGTAAAGGCATTCACTGATCATAAAGTCAAGAAAACTTATCTTGCTCTTTGCATAGGTTGCCCACCAACATGGGAGAAGATTAAGGTATGTTCTGGTCATGGGCGGTCAAAACATGGCGCTTGGCGTGTGTATGCGATGCCTGATGTTGGCCGCTCACTACCAGGGGGCTCTGTTGTAAGGGACATGAGCACACAATTTGAAGTTTTAGGGGTCAATGGTAAAGGGCAGTTTAGAGAACCCGACAACTTTTGCACTGATGGTATTGAGTCAATCACTGTACAAGAAAAGACAGCTGACCAGACTTATAATGATGATGTGAAGAACAGCGTAATTTTGGTTAGAGCCTATCCTCAAAGTGGACGAACACATCAGATTCGTCTACATTGCCAGTATCTTGGGTTCCCAATCAGAGGTGATGTCAAGTATGGTGGGGTGATTGAGTGGAATGGCTTAGAGTGTGATGGTCATGCATTGCATGCAGAGAGCTTATCATTTGTACACCCTATCACTGGATTGCAAGTCACTTTCCAGTCACCTCTGCCTTCATGGGCAACAGATTTTATCTCAACATTGGAATAAAGCTCCTTGATCTTATTGTGATACACAATGCTCCCATTGACACTGAAATATCCACCAAGACTGTAACTCTGAACTGCCAAAAGTGGCTCTTGAAGCCCCTGTTTGGGAGTGGCATTGGTCAGAGATCAATTTTCTTGGGTGGGTGCTTATCAAATCTTTACTCACCATTGGGTTATCACAAATACTGAGATGATTGTGGCAACACAGTTTTGACTTCAGACTTTAATTGTAGCATTTTGTATTGCTGATACATTGAGGCTTTTGTTATAGTATAGCCTCAGCTTTTGAGTATGCAAACGCATGTTGTACCATGGATTATTCGGTTGTTCAACAAGATATACAGAAATTTTCTCACTACCATTCTGAGATGTCAAAAGCATCTATTCTGCCAGCAGCTCGAAGGGTTGGGTTCACAATCTGTACTTCGTGATTAGGATATCATAAATGCTGAGTTGATTGTTGTAGCACAAGTTTGACTTCTTACTGCAATTGCAACATTGGTACCGGAGAGATATTGAGATTGTTATTATATTATTTCAACAATGTATGCTCTCATGTTGTGTCATATTGAAATCACTCTTCGAAGGCATGCCAAATAGAATGTTTCAGTAGTTCTTGGTTTGGATGGTCAACAAGAGCTAGTTCTTGGTTTGGATGGTCAACAGTTTATAAAAAATTGCATAACCGTGTGCCATGTCGACAGAGAACAAAACAGCCATTGCAAGTCATGTGGTAACCATAACCAATTTCTGGAGCTCACGGTTAATTTGCTCAAGCCGCCGATGACACTTAAGAAAACCGTAGCTTACTACTGAAACTGCCCCAAAACTGAAAAGGGAAACATAAAACCGCAACAGAAATCCAAATTGTCCTCATCCCTTGCTTTCTTTGATGCAACAAATGAGAACCACAGGGAAATTGACCCCAGTGGACCTGATTATGTCCTCCTGAAGTTATTAATGTTCTCGAACATACAATCAGTTCATGGTACCATTGGCAGGTTTCTTGGGTGAAAATTTCAAAAATCATGTCCCTCTCTCGTCTATTGCATCGGAGGGATCTCATTGCTCGGGTGATCAGCTTCTCACTCTCTCCAGCGGTTGCCGCAGCTGGGGTTGCAGCAGACGAAGAAGAGCGTCATCCCCTCCTCACCCCTCGCGGTGGCCTGCAGAACAAGGTGAATCAGAACCATGGAATGGTGAGGTCGGTCAGAACTGAATTTTGGAATGGCCTCCGAAGAATGACGATGCTATATCTGAAAATGTGTTCAGACATGATGCGGTCTCTGAAGAAGAAGAATAAGGTGACCGACCTGGAAGAAGACGGCCTCGCCGTGGCCGCAGACGCCGCAGCGGACGTCCTTGGTGCGGGGCAGCGTGGGGTCGCCGGCGACGTCCTGGAGCACCTGCGTGAACTCGCCGGCGCTGTGGTGCACCACGTTCCGGTACACGCAGTTGTTGTCGGCAACCTCCTGCGGCGGGCAGTTCCATCATCAGAGCATTTCAAATCGCCACCACATCATCATCAGAGGATTCAGAAACTGTAGTACAAGAGCTTTTGCTCCACAGCACAGAGAGAGGAACAGCCTGCATCTAAATCCAATCCAAAGCGTAATAAGAGCCCATTTTCGGACTGAATCTCCCCCTATTTTTTCCCCCCGTATCCAATCGGCGGCCGTCCCATCTAGCATCTGCATCTTGCTCCGGACTCAAGAGAGGTATATATACTCGATTGAATCGAAGAAGAAGAAGCTCAAGCGAAGTGGGTACAGAGGAGAGGAGAGGAGAAGACGACGAAGAACCTGATGGTCGCAGTTCCGGCAGGCGTAGAGGAGCACCTTCTGCTGACTATCCTCCTTGGGGTACAGGATGTTGTTGCTGCCAAGAACGACAAACACCGGATGAGCCTTGCTGCCACTCACTACCGAACCCAGCTGAATAAGGAAACACGAGCGGGACGGGCGACATCACCAGCGCCGCCGCCGCCGTCAGCATCGGCTTACCATTCGCGGCAAAACTTCATGGTACTCATGGCTGCTGACTGCTTGCCGCTTGCGAGAGAAAGAGGGCCTGCTTCCTGCTTGACTGCCGCGTTGACTCCGGCCCTGCCCTGGCTAACCTCAGATCTTGCTGTTCTTGGTGGTTTTCAATGGAGGGCTGGGGTGAGGTGAGCTGAGCTGAGCTGAATCGTATTCCTCGGGTGATGATGTTTGGGAATGGGTTCTGCTCTGCTCGAGGATTGGAGGATTTGGTCAGACGAAGTGGCCAATACCAAATTACCAGGGAGGGGAGGAGACACCGCTGGATATTTAATAAAAATGAAAATGAATGAGCAGGGTGGAGAATAATATTCCTGTGGTGCCGCTGCCTGTCTGTCTGTGGGGACACGAGAGAGACACACACGGAGAGTTCTATGGGGGCTGTGTTCAGTTCCAAAAAATATATGGGAAAATTTGGGGAAAAAGTCACATCGGACGCTGTAGCGTACTGTAGCACTTTTCGTTTGTTTGTGGTAAACATTGTCCTACCATGACCTAACTAGGCTCAAAAGACTCGTCTTATCGTGTACATCAAAACCATGTAATTAGTTTTTTATTTACCTATGTTTGATGTTCCATGCATGAGGAGAGAGATTTGATGTGATTTGATGTGATAGGTGAACAGTGAAGTTTGGAGAGAGAATTTTTGGGAAGTTTGAGGAACTAAACACAGCCAGGGACTCGCAATCTCAGCGTATGACCGACCAATCACCACCACTCTGAGCCCGTGCTGTGCGCGGCTGTCAGAACAGTAGTGGTATCTCACTTTCCCCAATCGCCAATCGTGGACGCCGGCCTCTCCAATGGCTTGATCAGCGCTTACTGATTGCAAGAACGGATGGGATCATGGGATGAATACTCAATTGACTTGTTTAGATGTTGGATTTGGGAGTGTGAATTTGGGAGTATGATGTCACTTCGTAATCATTACGTCACTGTAGCATTTCGTTTTTATGTGCGAAAAATTGTCTAAAAATTGACTAATTAGGCTTAAAATGTTCGTCTCGCAGAGTACAACAAAACTGTGTAATTAGTTTTTAATTTCATCTACATTTAATACTCTATATATGTTTGAGCAAAGGACATTAAAACACTGTCCCAAATGTCAGGCTTATTCTTTTGTCAAGCCTTTCGACGTATTACAGAATTTTAAGTTTATAACCAATACTGTCTAACTATTTTTCTGTTATGTAATCTTATTTTTTATATATTAAAAGATTAAATAATCTGCCTATTGTGCGCGTCTAGAAAGTCAGACTCTCTTAAATTAGCTTTGTCTATTCAACTCGCCTTTAGTGCGGCAGTTGGTCCTTCCCGAAACAATCTCACGAGTCAATGATCAACAGTATTATTCGTTCATACTCCCTCCGTATCCTAAAAAGAAGTCGTTAAGCACAGCATTCAGTGTACTAAGGCCAGTCACAGTGCAAGGTTTCATGAGGTTTCATGTATATTAAATAGGGTGACAACTCAACATTTTAGATGATGTGGCAAGAAGTTAATGAGGAGAGAGATGAAATGGGTTTCATCTAGATGAAACTCTGTATACACGGTTTCCAACAAGTCTGTGTCTTGCATGCATCGCCTAGGAAACATCAAAATGAAATTTTGCATTGTATGAACCATTTCATCTGTAAATTTATTGTCTCCTTACTTATGTGGCATTCTTGAAAACACAAAAATGAAATCTCCACTGAGACTAGCCTAAGGAGCGGTTAATTTGGATTGAGTTTTCCTTGTCTACCCCTATTAAATAGGGTTGCGGGCGTATTGAATTAATCAATCTCATCCGTCTCGATTGTTTGTGGCACTTATTGCACCGAGTCTTAAGACCTGAAGGTCACAGTATCGATTCCTTGCGGGTGCATCTTTTTTTTTGCCGTGTCGATTTTGCATTTTTGCAAGCTACGTACTGTGCGCGTTGGGCTGCATGGCACTTTTTTTCTTTTTTCTTTTTTTGCTAGTTCTTTTTTTTGCCGTGTCGATTTTGCAAGCTATACGTACTGTGCGCGTTGGGCTGGCGCGCTGATTGTTTCTCCGTTGGGCTGCATGCCTGTATGGCATTTTTTTTTTGCTAGTTCGTTGCATGGCATGTTTCTTTTGCGCGTGGCACGATTTTTTTAGTTTGTTGCATGGCGACGAAGGAAGCTAGATAGGCGAGCCGCGAGCGTGAGATGGATGCGCCGGAAAATAGGAGAGGCCAGGGGGGTGCGGCGCTATTACTCACGAACCGGTAAACGATGCGGCAGTATAATGAAATCGCACGGGAGCCGGAGCGGCAGGGGCAAACAAGTCCAACTCGAGGCCTGGAAACGCATTGCGACTTCCTTTTCGCAAACGAGCAGAAGCGCAGAACGACTTCTTTTCAGGGGAGTATGCATGATCCTTTATTGGTTCTTGACGTAATAGAACAGCATAATCAAGCACCCTGTTCCTTTGGATTATCAATCACGAACCAACAGTGTTTTTCTCTCAGTAAAAATCAGCATCAACCACCAACCACCAACTAGCCAGTAGTGTTTTTCTCTTAGTAAAAACTAGCACCAGCCACCAGCTATCAGCCGACCGAACAGGGTCAATATACTTGCTATGAAATATTGACTTCAAAAGAGGACACATAGTACACTATTAGTACTTATTAAAATCATGATGTGGGAGAGCGTATCTAAAGTCAGAGCTTCTTATGTAGCTAAGCACATGTATATACTCGTTGACTATGACGTAAGTGATGATGAGATATGTATTTTCTGTCATATCTATCTATTCATCTATACTAAAACTTTTGAGAGTCGACGAACTTACAAATCAGCAACGGTAATTCTCGAACCCATAATTTCTGTTGAACCTTTTCGTTGAACTCCTCAACCTCCTCACGGAACATGAAACATACCAGGACTTCGAAACTAACTTTAACAATACCACGCTCATATAGGAAACGGAAATAACTTTAACAATAACAAGACTCACGTCCATACATTAAAATATTACCTCTCTTACGACTCCATCTGTCACGCTTTTTTTTGTCGAAAAAAAAACACGCTTGAACGCACACAAATAAACATACTACATACTACTCTGTAGTTATGTAGTTATGTAGTACAGGTCCTCGAGTTCGTAATCAACACGGTCTCAAGCTAGCTACGTGGTATGTAATCTTATTTTCTATTAGGGCCGTGTTTAGTTCCCAAAACTTACCAAAAAGCAACTTCCAAGTTTACTATGCAAAAAGAAAGATTCCCATACATCAAAATGTCATAACATACATGGAGTACTAAATATAGATGAAATCAAAAACTAATTGAACGGTTTTGTTGTACACTGCGAGACGAACATTTTGAGCCTAATTAATCATTTTTTGGACAATTTTTCACAGATACAAACGAAATGCTACAGTGGCGCAATGATTACGAAGAGACATCATCGTACCAAATTTAGCCTCCCAAATTTAGTATCTAAACAAGGCCTAGGTATGCCAGTCGGGTCATGCGCTCCTCTATTTTCTAAAAGTATAAAAAAACCACCTACCCTGATATTTCAATGATTTTACTAGCTCATTTCTTTCAGAACAGCTCTTGTCACTTTGTCAACTTTGTCAGCTCCTTCTACTCGGCTAAAGATCCTGATTCATCCCTGCTAGGCTCCATGGCGGAGATGATCGCCGTATCCTTGTCGGCGAAGGTCGCCGCGTCGCTGTCCGTCACGGCAGCGGTAGAGCTCCCCACTCTATTCGCCATCCGCTCGGGGATCGCCGCCGCCGTGGACGAGCTCGACCTCCTCCGCCCCTTCCTCCGCGGCGCCGACTCCCGCCGCGTCAACGACGCGCTCGCCGATGCCTGGATCAGCAAGATCCCCCGCGACGCTGCCTTCGAGCTCGAGGACGTCGCGGACGAGTACTTCTACTTATCTGGCCGGGGTTTCGTCCGCGGCTGTGCCAATTTGGGCTCCTGGTTCGCGCTCTCGAGGCGACTGCGGAAGGCGCGGGAGAGGCTTCGCGAGCTGTCGGTCGCCAGGGAGCGATACGGCATCTTGCTCGCTGTTGCCTCCGCGGACAGACCTTCTGCAGTAGGCGGTGGTACGAGCACGACCGACATGGAAGAAGAGGAGATCGTTGGCTTTGCGGCGCACAGAAGCTTACTGATGGAATGGCTGACCGAGGATACGGAGCCCCGGCGGACGCTGGTCGCCGTCTAGGGGATGGGTGGTGTTGGCAAGACCACTCTAGTGACCAACGTCTACAAGGGAGTCGCCGCAAGCTTCTACTTCGATTGCGCCGCATGGGTGTCCGTCTCCAAGAACTTCACGGTGGAAGACCTATTAAGGAGAGTCTTGAAAGAACTTCAGCGTGACGTTCGCACCGGCGCGCCGAAGGACGTGGAAGAGATGAACTACCGGTCGCTGGTCGAGGCTTTGCAAGGGATGCTGTCCAAGAAGAGGTACTTGGTGTTGCTAGATGATGTCTGGGATGCCGAAGCATGGTTTCAGATCCGCAGTGCATTTGTTGACAGTGGAACCAGGAGTCGGATAATCATCACGACGCGTAGTCAAGACGTGGCTAATCTGGCAAAATCCACAAGGATTATCCTGCTGAAGCCACTCCCTGAGAAGGAAGCATGGCACTTATTTTGTAATACAACTTTCAGTGAAGAAGCTGATCGAGAGTGCCCACGGCATTTGGAGCACTGGGCTTTGAAAATACTAGACAAATGTAGTGGCCTGCCATTGGCGATTGTATCAGTTGGCAATCTTCTTGGTTTGAAGGAGAAAAGTGAATTTGCTTGGAAAAACGTCCATGACAGTCTTGTGTGGGATGAAAGCACCGATCATGGAATTGGGCAAGTGTCGAGCATACTGAATTTGAGTATTGATGATTTGCCGTACCACCTGAAGAGGTGTTTCCTTTATTGCAGTATATACCCTGAGGATTTCTTTGTCAAAAGGAAGATTCTGATCAGGCTGTGGATTGCAGAAGGCTTTGTTCAAGAAAAAAATCATGCCACAATGGAGGATGTCGCTGATGATTACTTGAACCAGCTAGTGCAACGAAGCCTGCTGCAGGTCGTGATGAAAAATGAGTTTGGACGTGCCAAGCGGTTCCAAATCCATGATCTGATCAGAGAGTTGATTCTGGGTAGGTCGGCAAAGGAGGGACACTTTGTATTCTCGAAGTGCACAGCAACATT
>OAMR01000606.1:384696-403305 GCA_900205405.1 Echinochloa crus-galli
GCATTTGCAGTCGACGTGGCTTGCTAGATTTGCTCGATATGAGCCGGATATGAGCCCACGATTCGAAGTTTAGAGATAATATCTGGGTTCACTCATTGCACCCATACTTTTTTTTTCACAAACCCGTACTATACACTCATCTCTATAAACACTCTCATAAACTCAATCCCTATAAACATCTCTGATAGACTAAATCAGTAGATACCGAGATTGACGAAGTCATCACATCACCTATCACTAAAAAATAGTACACATTAAATCCTATAATCAATTAAAGAAAATAAAACACTCGAACCAAGTCACGGATGTAATGGATAAATAAATTTCAAAAGACTTTACCAACTGATCTATCATAAGTTTGTATTCGTTTATTACAACCATTATTAATAGGGTAGTTTGAAAAGTAAATTGAGTAGATTTTTGTTTAGGGATTTAAACAAACAAAGTGGATTGATGGTGGTTAACATTTTGATGAAAAAGGGTATAAGAACTTGAAATTTTGCCTTTCAAAATTCCTATGGCTTGATTATTTTTCTCTAAATTTTTATACCTCTGCTCACCCACCCGGCACTCCTTCCCAATTGTTTGTTCGTCCGGGTACTCCATGATCCAAAAAATTAATTTTATAATATTAAAAATGAATATATTATGAAAATATATTTTATGATGAATCAAATAATACTTGCTTTGTATCAAAAATTGATGTAGTTTGTATAATTTAGTTAGACTTAATACTTTTTAAAATAAAAATAAAATATTTGAATGTGCTACTTTTTGCGTTAAATATTTGAATGTGTTACTTTTTTCGTTAAATATTTGAATGCATTACTGATAACTATAGAGTTGCTCTGAAAGATAACATTTTTCGTCAACATCATTGTTCATTGATCTTTTGTGTGATCATGGTGTGCAATATTTTCCACCAGTCCACCACAGCTACTGAACCTGAACCACCTACCCCGCTCTTGTCACTCTGTCAGTTCCTTCTACTCCGCTAAAGATCCTGTTTCATCCTCGCTAGGCTCCATGGCGGAGATGATCGCCGTATCCTTGTTGGCGAAGGTCACCGCGTTGTTGTCCGTCCCGGCAGCCGTAGAGCTCTCCTCTGTATTCGCCATCCGCTCGGGGATCGCCGCCGCCGCGCACGAGCTCGACCTCCTCCGCCCCTTCCTCCGCGGCGCCGACTCCCGTCGCGGCAACGACGCGCTCGCCGCCGCCTGGATCAACCAGATCCGCGACGCTGCCTTCGAGCTCGAGGACGTTGCGGACGAGTACTTCTACTTATCTGGCCGGGGTTTCGTCCGCGGCTGTGCCAATTTGGGCTCCTGGTTCGCGCTCTCGAGGCGACTGCGGAAGGCGCGGGAGAGGCTTCGCGAGCTGTCGGTCGCCAG
Organism: Echinochloa crus-galli; assembly: GCA_900205405.1. Classification (NCBI taxonomy): domain Eukaryota; kingdom Viridiplantae; phylum Streptophyta; class Magnoliopsida; order Poales; family Poaceae; genus Echinochloa; species Echinochloa crus-galli. The sequence goes on from OAMR01000606.1 coordinate 386,088, forward strand.
GGAGCGATACGGCATCTTGCTCGCTGTTGCCTCCGCGGACAGACCTTCTGCAGTAGGCGGTGGTACGAGCACGACCGACCTTCTGGAAGAAGAGGAGATCGTTGGCTTTGCGGCGCACAGAAGCTTACTGATGGAATGGCTGACCGAGGATACGGAGCCCCGGCGGACGCTGGTCGCCGTCTAGGGGATGGGTGGTGTTGGCAAGACCACTCTAGTGACCAACGTCTACAAGGGAGTCGCCGCAAGCTTCTACTTCGATTGCGCCGCATGGGTGTCCGTCTCCAAGAACTTCACGGTGGAAGACCTATTAAGGAGAGTCTTGAAAGAACTTCAGCGTGACATTCGCACCGGCGCGCCAAAGGACGTGGAACAGATGAACTACCGGTCGCTGGTCGAAGCTTTGCAAGGGATGCTGTCCAAGAAGAGGTACTTGGTGTTGCTAGATGATGTCTAGGACGCCAAAGCATGGTTTCAGATCCGAAGTGCATTTGTTGACAGTGGAACCAGGAGTCGGATAATCATCACGACGCGTAGTCAAGACGTGGCCAATCTGGCAAAATCCACAAGGATTATCCTGCTGAAGCCACTCCCTGAGAAGGAAGCATGGCGCTTATTTTGTAATACAGCTTTCAGTGAAGAAGCTGATCGAGAGTGCCCACGGCATTTGGAGCACTGGGCTTTGAAAATACTAGACAAATGTAGTGGCCTGCCATTGGCAATTGTATCAGCTGGCAATCTTCTTGGTTTGCAGGAGAAAAGTGAATTTGCTTGGAAAACCATCCATAACCGTCTTGTGTGGGATGAAAGCGCCGATCATGGAATTGGGCAAGTGTCGAGCATACTGAATTTGAGTATTGATGCTCTGCCGTACCACCTGAAGAGGTGTTTCCTTTATTGCAGTATATACCCTGAGGATTTCTTTGTCAAAAGGAAGATTCTGATCAGGCTGTGGATTGCAGAAGGCTTTGTTCAAGAAAAAAATCATGCCACAATGGAGGATGTCGCTGATGATTACTTGAACCAGCTAGTGCAACAAAGCCTGCTGCAGGTCGTGATGAAAAATGAGTTTGGACGTGCCAAGCGGTTCCAAATCCATGATCTGATCAGAGAGTTGATTCTGAGTAGGTCGGCAAAGGAGAGACACTTTGTATTCTCGAAGTGCACAGCAACATTTGAGTCAAACAGCAATTTCCGTCATCTTATAATTGATCGATGCACAAAGAGTGACCTTCCAGCTCCAAATATGGTATCACTTCGATCCCTCCATGGCTTTAAAACAGATTTGGATGTTTCATTGTTGTGTTGCTTCAGATTATTGACTGTTGTGAACTTATGGTTCATTCCAATAACTAAGCTGCCTAGTTCAGTGACAAATCTCCTCAATCTGCACTATCTTGGCATCCGTTCCACTCTAATCAAAGAGCTACCACATGAGTTGGGACGATTACATAAGTTGCAAACTCTAGATACCAAGTGGTCCATGGTCGAGAGCTTACCAGTCAGCATAACAACACTCAAAGGTCTGCGTCACCTGATATTGTTTAGACGTAATACTGCAGATTTTAGGTTTCATTATCCTGGTAAAGCAATTGTACTTCCAGATGGGATGAAAAATCTGACCTGCCTGCAGACTCTAAAATACATTGAAGCTGATGAGAAGATGGTCATATCCTTAGGAAGCTTGAAACAGATGAGGAGCTTAGAGCTATTTGGAGTGCACAAGGGCAGTCTTATTCATTTGCCATCATCCATCTCCAAAATGAGCCACCTTCTATGCCTGGGAATTGTAAGTCGGGATTCTGATGTACAGCTGGACCTCGAGCCATTTTCACAACCACCCCTGAATCTACAAAAATTCACCCTCACAGGGAGGTTAATAGGGGGTAAGCTACCTTCATGGTTTCGCCACCTTAGTAGCCTGATGCAGTTGCAGTTGCATTATTCTGAACTCAAGGGAGATTCAATTGGACTGCTGTCATCACTTCCTAGGTTATATGATCTTAGCCTTGTGGATGCATATGAAGAGAGGAGCTTGACATTTGCAGCAGGTGATTTCCCTGTACTTAGAAAACTAAGATTAGAGGACTTAGCTTACCTGGCTCACCTAGAGTTTCAAAAGGGGAGCCTTTTGGATCTACAGAAGTTGATGCTTAGCCAGTGTTTTGAACTAACTAAAATACCCCAAGGCATTGAGAACCTCGTGCATCTCAAGAACCTGGAGCTTTCTGATATGCCAATTGAGCTTACAGAAAAGGTAGAGAAGAGGCAAAAATCAGAGGGGAAACATCAAGATGCTCCGTACACTACAATTGTCAAGGTCATCCATACTCGTAATGGGGGGTGGCTGGAGAGAAAATTTAACACCAACTTATGCACTTTACAAGGATAGCACATTCAAAGATGAATGCAGTAGCATTTGCCATCTCCTAGATGTGAATTTTGTGATGATATTAGGTCAAGCATGTAAATCTATTCAATGCAGCTATATATGATATGAAAGCTCTTGTTGTACTTATATTATATTATCATATGGACAACCAACTAACCTAGACGGATAGACATTATCATCAGCCTACACCAAATTTCTTCAGTTAGCGAGCATGTTCGAACCTAACAGACATATTGAGAGTAATCCCCAGTGACCCTGCAGGTGATCAAGTGCACACATGCATACAGTACTCTTTTCAGTAGCTAGATTTGTCTTTGCATAGTCATTGGAAATGCTCGTCGATCGATTTATATCTGTTGTCAAAGCAATGGCCCATTGCCCATGGATCACTGACTCAATTCCATGCAACATCATTATGAAATACTATTTACTCTTTACATGATGAGTGCTGGCTGCTGACTGAACACCGAGAGGGCACAGACCACGGTCCTTTCTTCTCCCTCCATACCAAATTACAGTTCGTGTTAGCTTTAGATACTATGTATCTATCTATACTAAAAGGATCCTAGAGAATTGAAAACGTTTTCTACCAAAAAAACTCCACCCCCGCCCCCTCACAAAGGACCCACCTGTCGGATTTTTTTAGAAGAGAGAAGACCAAAGTTATAAGAAAGCAGGAAAAAACTTGATGTTCCAGGCACTTTTAGTTCATTCTCCGCAAAACTTTTTTCACCCAGCCGCCTGCGCGTACCCACCATCTACCAGGTGGGCCGCTACCTCCCCACGTGCACACAATTATCCCGTATTGCTAATAGACAATAGATTGAAGAATTTTTTCTTCATATAAATAAAGATCAACTAACTCAAAAAATGATGTGCCTCTACATTTGAGAATACCTAAACCTCTCTATACATGAGAGAGCGAATAATTATTTTTAAAAACGCTTGATCCACTCAAGTGATAAAGGTCTGTATACACAAAAAAAACAAAACTAGGAAAGAAGATAGTACCAAATATGTAATGGAATGAACAATCTCCATGCTATTGTGTTAATTATTAGAATTTACGATCCATCTGCATGCCATTGTGTTAATTGTCAGAATTCGGAGGGGGGAATTAATTTGGTGAGATTTGAGGGACGATGCAGCTGGCCTATGAAGTTTGCTTCTGGAGTGGAAGGCTAACGCTGTACTGCAGTTGGTTTTTTTTTTTTTTGATAAAGTACTGCAGTTGGTTGTAAGTTTGTTTTTTGCACACCCACAAGGGGCACAGTATGTGTTACACCGTCACACTGGGTGAAGAACGTACAGTACGATCCAATCCACACGCAAACCAACACATTAAAAATCAATCAAACACGGCACAATCATTACAAACAGAAGTTTCAGAACTTCTATGGTGCTAACTTCGTTCTTAAACATGTCTTAGATAAATGACATTTAGTACAAACTAAAATATTAATCTTAGAAGATTCATAGAAAATTTGTTTCAGGATATATTTTAACCTATTGTTTTTATCTATGTTAATATTTTGTTTATCTATAAGAAAAGATTATTCATCACGTATCCATATTTGTTCTATTTTTACAATTACTAGCAAGAACGCACATACGACATACATGTTTAATAAAATAAGATTGCATAACAGTTAGCCGGAGACAGACGAGGATGACGGAGAAAAGGCCTCAAGGTGGGGTCGTTAGGGAGAGTGGTGTTTCAATGACCGTGTTGGTTATAAACTGAACGATTATATACTACAGAGCAGAGAAAGACGAGGATAACGAATATCCTTAATTATTAGTCAAAAGGATGGAAAAATATTTTCACCCAAAGAAACACGTCCATAGATAGATAGATTGGTCACTTTGTGAAGCATCTTATTTATTTTGCTAAGCTAATTTGTTCACCATGCTAAATCGGTTGTTCCTTTCATATAATACTTTTTCATAAGGTGCCGCCGCCGCCGTCGACATTCCTAGTGGACTAGTGGTGCCGGAGCAAGGCGGCGCGTGGGCGGGGAGGCGGCGCCGGCGTGAGGTTGACAACTGCCGAGCTGGAGGGGCAGGGGCAGCCTGGTCATTTTCGTTCCTGAAATAGAAGAACGGGGCGCACGTGACAGTCTCGATGATGTTTAGATGTTAGAATTGGGAGGTTGGATTTAGAAGTAAGATGTCACTTTGTAATTATTGTGCTACTGTAGTATTTCGTTTGTATGTGAAAAAATTATCTAAAAAGTTGATTAATTAGGCTTAAAATGTTCGTCTCACAGAGTACGACAAAACTGTGCAATTAGTTTTTTATTTTATCTTCATTTAATACTCTATACAGTATGTTATCTTTATTTAGTTTTTGATTTTATTTTCTTTTTTATAGTGTATTTGAGAGTAACTTCTGTACTGTTAACAGCCCCTCGTGTTCTTCTTCGTCTCGTCCCGTCTCCTCTCACCTCACCAGCGGGACGGAGAAATCAAACCCTAGCCCCCGTAGTCTCCGCCGGCGACTCGCCGCCGGGATCTCCGGCGAGCGCCGCGGCGTATAGAGCGAGGTTGCTCCCGCGAGGCCGAAGCTTCCTTGGATTGGGGATTTCCGCGTGCGGGCGAGGCGGGTGGTGGAGGTGGGTGATTTGGGGGTGGAGGCGGAGGGAGGAGGGAGGGAGGGGATGGGGTCGTCGTCGAAGGTGGTGCGGCCGGAGGATGTGCTGGAGTCGCTGAAGAACGACGGCAGCATCGACGCGCTCCGCATGAAGATCATCGCCCAGCTCAAGGCCAACGTGCGTACACCTCTCCCAATCCCCTGCTGTTCCCCTTGAGACCTATTGTTTTGCTCCTCTTTACTGTTGTGCTAGAATTTGTTTGTTGTGTGATGATGAGGAAGCATTATGCGTTTGAGAAATCACTTCCACCTTGAGGTGGTGAGACCCTGCTTATGAGATATGTGGGGACTGCCATGCGGGAGGGTCTGAATTCATGCTTTGCTATCCAGGTTGAGTGCGCTTTCTGTAACTGATGGAATTGTGAAGGTTTGTGACTAAATCGTTAGCATCAGGTTAGACGTTAGAGGTTAGTTGCTTTGCTTATTTAACTGATGTCCCATTCATGTGAATTTGGGTGTTTGGTTGTCCTTTGTGTCACCTGTCACGTGTTGTTTCCTCCTGGGTTTCGTTGTGTTCTTCCCTTGTATCAACATGATGTTTTGGGAATTTGTTTGCATGAGAATTTGAGTGCTTAGTTTGCCCTTTGGTGTCACTTGGCACATGTTTTTTCCTCTTCGGTTGCATTCTGCTTTCCCCTCCTGCATGACGTTCCGAGGATTGGTTTGCACGAGAATTTGGGTTTTTAGTTGTCATTTAGTGTCACTTGACATTTGTTGTTTCCTTGTCGGTTTCATTCTGTTTTTCCCTCCTATCAACATTACCTTTTCAGGAAACTGTTCCTTTTATTTCCCTATATTTATTACACAGTTTTGAGTGTGCATGTGTATAGATATGTAGTACAGTAAGATCTTTCTTATCAATGTTGAATACAGATGTTTCTGCAGTTTCTTATGCTATACGCACCCGTCTTCACGCTATTTGCATTGCTCTATGTCAGAATCACCTGACTAATGGAGTAGTGGAAAGTGGAAACTTGGGATTGAACTTTCTAAATTTGATTTCAGGAGGATATGAAGAAAAATACTATGATGATGGTGGAGCAAAGCAAGGTACTGAATACTCCCGGAGCTGAGAAAAAGACTAAAAGGGAGTTATTTGATGCCCTTCGACAGGAACTGGAGTAAGCTCTTGACTTTTCTTTATGACTATTAACATTGCATCACCTTCGACTAACAGATTGTGCCAGGTCAGGTCATTTGTTATCCTTTTTTTTTGTAAGATTACTTGCTTGATCAGACCTCACACACCTCTAATTCCTCGTCCAAGGTAGGATAGTGATTGTTGTAATTGGACCATTTTACTCTTTCTTTATGCAAAAATATGCAGCTCTCCTGCGTGTTCAAGGAAAAAAGATTGTGCTCACTGCTCAGTAACAATACAGCTTGGTTTGTAATTGACCTTTAGCCGCAAATTGCTTGTCTGCAATTGTTTTGATGCTCAGTAGCAAATTGATTACCAATAAAAAATTGAATAGGTTTGACTTTGTAAAAATATCTCCATGGTAAGTTATCTTCATACCATATCATCTGTTCGTCGATGCTTGTTCAAAAAGTATGACCTAGTTCCCATGATTACCTATTCTTCCACTGTTCCAATATATTGCTTGTATTTGCGGGAAACCCAAATCTACATGTTCCACATTTCACACAGTTTGCAGCTCCGTTCCTAGATTCTTTTTTTTTTGCCTCAAGCAGAATATTTCATCAAAACCATAATGCAGTGCTAACTGTTTTATGCAATGCAGGAATCCAGTCCTTGAGAAAGCTTCCAAAGCGGTGTGGGAGCTGATACTTGACAATGGTGGATTAGGGAAAGAAATAACTGAAACAGTCGAGAAAGTCTTCTGTCGACTCAGTGGCATTGACATGATGCCGCCTCTGCCTTCAGCAGCTGGTGCTCATCAAGAGAAAGATGACATGGCTGTTGATGAGGGTGAGAATAGCAAGGAGATGGATTCCTTGGAACCATCCTCATCAAGGAAGAGACCCTTCAGCGACATCAACCGAAAGGGAGCAGTTGTACCAAATGGAAGTGCTACAGACCATCTTGATGAGTCCGAGGATAGCGACCAGAAGATGTGATGCTTGTCTGTGCTGTAATTCTTTAGTTCTTAGAGGCTGAAGTAGGTTTGTTGCTTGAATTGTAATAAATTGAATAGTCATCCTGCATATTGATGTAGTTTACACAATCTAGGGTTGTATGTTATTGTTAAGTTTACTCCCTGTTCATACGAGTAAGTTCTGTAGGCAACTGCTATAGGATGTTTCAATTTAGAAAGTGGTTGTTCCTATGACTATTTTTCTGAATATAGAACAGATTGGTTGACTATGGTGCCTTGAAAGCTTTGTGGTATTTGAAGTTAAAAGTATTCGACTTCTGTGTTACTAAATATTTCTTCATTTTCTCTTCATCGGCAATTATCTGATGGTGCCTTGGTCTGATAAGTAAGAGTGAGATGGTGATGGTGATTTTACTCGTTCTTACTTGGTTTGAGGAATAGGAAGGGTTCCTCCAAAGCACATGTTTAGAGTAAACATGAGCAATGAAGTTGTCCCACCAAAATTCATGGACAAAGTGGTGATGGATCATTGTGTCTACGATGAATTGACTCCTGAAATTGATCAAAGAATGCCATATCTCCAGTAAAGATAATCGTTCCTGTCAGAAAAACTAAAGAAAAATATTAGGATAAACTCTTTTGGTGTATGCTTGATAACCAAAACCTTACCAGAGATAACCAAAATATTAAGAAAAATGATAGCTTGACACCCAAAAAATTGGCATACATGCAATGATGCTTGCAGCAATAAGGAAACACAGGGGGTACATACACTTCAGTGTCAGTGTCAAACAAGGGGACTCCGGGGGAAAATACACTAGGCTACTGGTACAATTCTCAAAGGCTTCTGCCCAGCATTACATCATTGACGTCATGAAATGGTTTGTTTTTTTAGTGAAATACAATGAAACGGTTTGTTGTTCACTATCACTAGAACTATTCGATCATGTTAGGGCTCTACTTATGGTGTTCATCTCTGGTCACAAATCATGAGGCACCAACTCTTGATGTTCCATCCCTTGCTCATCATGGAATGTTAGGTAACCGGGTTGGCTTCTCATCAGGCATCAATGAAGTGGATGTCGAATGTGTTCGGATGGATCTGCCACACATTCAGGGACGCATACTCCTCCAAGCACTCCTTCAATTGAGCCTCACTGTATCCCTGTGTTTCACAAACAGCACAAGCCATTTTTTGTCAGCAACCAAGCCATTCTGAGATGTAGCACCAGTGCCAGTATGTTTATGTAGAAACTGTACCTTTCTAGATATCAAGTTAAGAGCATGAGCATATCTCACATCCATGCTGCTCGTCCTTGCAGCTTCATCTCTCAGGATGGAATATATGTCAGAGATTGCATCTAGGCCAGACCGCTGTCGGTCATCAGAGTATAATGAATACTTGGACATCTGCATCAGTCGCAGTGCTTCATCGACATCACTCTGTGCCACAGTTTCTGAAAATCTAAGCCTTGCCAATGCCTGAGATAAACAAGCAACATCATGTTCAGAGGGAGATAATTTTTCCATCTTAGTATAATTGGGAAAAAAGACAACACAGTTGAAGTTTACTTACAATAGAAATGCGTAGTATGCTGAGGAGTGTTCTGATAGTTGTGTAGGAGGTTGGTGCATTTGACTTTGCTTCCTCTTGGCGGATGCTGGAATATGCAGTTGCAATGTACTCCTCGAGCTCTCGAGGAACAGAAGGAATAACTCTTCTTGCAGCAGATATGTATGCTCTGTTATCAGATCAAGATTGTTAAATTGTAAACTACGAGCAAAGATAGTAAGACATACATTTACTTCAGTGTGTCAGATTTTATAAATTTCTGAATTTTACTGCATTGCTTTCTACATGTATTAAGTGTTGGCAATGCAACTATAATTTTTTTTAATGAAATGCAGCAAAGAAATTAGGACAATACATGTAATGCAACTTTAGGAATATTGTACTTGCCTAAGAACGGATGGTTCAAGTGGTGTGAAACCCAGCGCAGGTGATTCAAGATTTTGGTGTACATGAACAACATGTCTTGCCATTTCAAGATCACTTTCCATGTCTGCGCGATCCAGGATCAACCAAAGGAGGTCGAAACGAGACAGAAGTGCTGGAGGTAGATTTATGTTTTCAGCTGGAGTCCTTCTCATGTCGTACCTTCCCCTGAATAATTAAAAACAATTCCAATTATCAGGATCAATGTTATCTTCCTTATATAATTTGGAAAAGGGAAATGTTCATGTCAAATTTTACCATGCTGGATTTGCAGCAGCCAGAATTGCAGTTCTTGCATTCAGAGAGGTGGTAATGCCAGCCTTGGCAATGCTAACTGTCTGCTGCTCCATCACCTCATGAATTGCTGTCCTGTCTGACTCTTCCATCTTGTCAAACTCATCTATCGCACAAATACCCATATCTGCCAGCACCTGAAACCCAAGAGAATGCACTAGATTAATCATTAGTAGGATTGCATGCTTGTGCTTTACACCAAATAACTGTTTTTATTGCGCTAAGGTGATAACTCTACAGAAGAATGAAATGTAACGCTTTCTTAGAGGCTATATTGTGGACTGAAGAGCGAAGTTTGTATATACACTCACGAAAAGCACAAACAGGTAGGCCTGTAGTTCACTGGAAGAGAAAAACGGTAAAAGACATCGGCATAAGATCTCAGTCTTACCAGTGCTCCACCCTCGAGGACAAACTCACTTGTAATTGGGTCTTTCTGGACTGCAGCAGTAAGACCAACACCACTGCTCCCACGCCCAGTGGTATACACTCCTCTTGGAGCAACATTTATGATGTGCTTCAGAAGTTGACTCTTTGCAACACCAGGATCTCCCATCAAGCATATATGCAGGTCTCCTCTGATCTGTACATTTACATTACAGTCAATGCCGAGATGTGAGCAATTGGAGAGCATTTACATTACGGTCAATGTTTAGATGTGAGCAATTGGAGAGAGCAAAGGTTGAGTGGGAAATGCATGCCATCCTGGTTCATAGCAGCATCCATACCTTCATGCCATCTGCAAGCTTCCGATGGGGTGCACCAACAAGTAGCAACAGCAGTGCTTTTTTTACATCTTCATGGCCAAATATTTCAGGTGCCAAGGACCTTGCCAACTTACTGTAGATATCACCATCCTCAGCCAATCGGTCAATTTGTTCTTGTTCATCACCTTTAAGTTCATATCTGTAACAGTTTACAACCACTAATCAGACAGTTGCTGCAGACAAATGGATTGAATGGCATGACCATTACAAGACTTACTCTTCATATTTTTTCTTGAAATGGGTGACAGACATTGCTTCCAAGTACGTATCAGCAACTAATCCCGCACGCATTGCTCTGAATCCATAGTATGGCATAGGGAGAAAAATGCCTGACATCTCAACCACATCTCCAGGTGCAACCTGATCATGATAACATTTAGTCCTTGGTTATAATACAGAATATCTCTAGTGAACCCTTAATGCTCATGAGACAGTTTATTTACTGAATTCGATAAACCAAAAGCAGAAATCTGAAAGCAACTTCCTTTCAAAGCAACCACATTGGAAAGGTAGAGACTACTGTAATTTGATAACAATGCAAAGGAAACTGTTCAGAGTGAAATAAAAGGTTTAAACAGTTTGTTTTACCTTTCTAGTCAGCTCTCCCCTTAGATGAACAGTCAGAGAACGAGGGATGTGACCCTTTGGTACATGCTCTGCTAACTCTTGAAGCTTCACCTGCAAGGCAATGTAGCTGTTTCATGGAAATGGAATCTAAAGGATGCCGGAATTGTGACCGATCTTTTCATTGAAAGAAGATAGTCGTGTTTGACCAGATTGTGGTGAAAGATTAGTACCTCCTGAAATTTCAAGAACTTTGATGCTCGCAGTTGGAGGATAAGATTCCCCTTTGCTTTGTTCAGCTTGCATCTTTGAGATGGGCATTCAAAGAGAGGCATAAAGACTCTAGCGGTCACTTCCTGCCAAATTCAAACCAATAGTTTCTGAATATTTATTCTAAATAGAACTTCAAAACAGAGACAAAATGCCAATATATGCATTATGCAGCCCCAGTACAGATAATAGTACATTCTACCAAAGTTTCAGGACATCCCACACTGCTCTAAGATAATTTGTTATACAAGGTTAATATATCAGGCCTATTATCAAATGGAAAGACTGAAAAAAGATCAAGCACCTGGTATATCTCAAAACCACATTCTTCACATGTATAAACAGCAACCTGCATCAAGGGCTTCACATCCGAGCAGCGAGTCACAATTCCAGATATTTTCACAAGCTGCCCGATGTTGGATGCCTTCACTTGCCTAATGGTGAGTGGAGTCACCTTTGAGAATGCCTTGATGTAAACCTCACTGCAACGCCGAAACAAAATTACTTACACAAACATAAACAAAGACTGATAATTGGATAGATAGAACAATCACTGGGGCACAATTCCAGCGAGATGTACTGAATTAGGTGGCTCCAACTCCAAGCATTTATACATAACAGCATAAGAAAATTTAAGAATGAAGATGCAAATCTTCATATCAAGCTAACATATTACATCACAACATCCACGAAAGCACAGGCATGCTCTATAATCTGAACCACTCAGAGGCTAACGGTGCTAATATGTTCTATCAAGCCAGATCAAATTCTTAGATTCACAGCAGATTTTACAGAGGGAAAATGTCAGTTTAAATCATGCAGTATAAGTAATTTTCTTGGTCTTCTTCATAACATGGAACATTCTACATTAACCGTAACCACAGGCCCATTTTGTTCCACAAATTTATCGAAATCCTGAGCACCAAGGTAAATTTAGGACCAGTCTACTTACAAGAACCGTTTGATCTCCGGTGGCATCCTCTGGAGTGGGTCAGTGCCGTCTGCGCCGCCGTCAGCCCCCTCATCCACACGCTGCGTCATCAGGATATCCCGGTCCTCGTCAACTGTGTACGCCTCCGTGGGCTCTGGCATGAGCTCATCCATGGCCTCCGCGAAGAGGCCAATGTAGCGCCGTGTGTTCTCGGTGACCCGCTGCAAGAACTCCTCGTCCACATCCTTGTACTGCACAACAAGCAAAACATTTGGCACCCAGAATCACATCTCGCACCCACAAATTTGGTAAAAAGAAGAAAAAAAAGGAATTCGATGTTGCGAAGGGGAATAATTGGTACATGGAAAAGGTCGTCCAGCTCGATCTGGACCGCCCGGATCTTCCGATTGGCGACATCTTGCTGGAACCATAGAGAGAAATCAGCGTGAATTTACGAAACAAAACCGGATCTTGAAAAGGCGGCCCTAGAACACGGGGATGAGATTAAAGTTACCAGGATGTTCAGGTATTTCGGCTCGCCATGCGGGCCGGCGAAGTTGGACAGGAAATCCTTAGCGAGCGCTGCACACACAAAGCGAAGACCAAGAACCAGCGCGCCGTCAGAGAATGTTCTAGAACCTTCCAGGAGCAAACGAAGAAACAGTTCGAGGAGCATATGGGGGCTGCTGCCACGGCAACACGTACCTCTGTCGGCGGCGAAGTCGGGGCTCTTCATCCCGGCGGCGGCGGCGGCGAGGAGGGGCGAGGCAGAGAAGGGCGGGACGCGGGAGGTAGGCGGCGAAGGGTTTGGGGGAATGGCGGGAAGATGGGAAATAAGAGGCGGCGTTTGGGCGAGAATTTGTAGGCCTAGAAGCTCGAGTGAGCTGGGATCATATAGGCCTGGACTGGGCTGTTGTGTTAGCGTGCCTCATAAGCCCAGTAGATTCTGGGAGAGCTATCTTTGGGCCTTTTGGTGATTTTTCATTTGTCTGTCGAAATAACAATCTCTTTACCCTAAAGTCGTAGACTAGAAAAGGAATTTGGCCGGCTCAAAAAATTGTCAATTGGGCATTTGGTTATCGCATTCATACTTACAGGTGGTTTCATAAATCTGTATATGGAAATTTTGTCAATAAAATAAGAATTAAAAAGCTAATGCACCTTCATGAGAAAAAAAAGTGACATCTAGTTTATAGGCACATCCAGATTTATCTTACGATATAGCAGAAATAACTTTTACAATATTTGTGTGTGATTACCACATATCTATGTCTAAGAAGCATTAGTGTTTTATACAATGGTGGGAGGTAACAACTCACGTAGAGAAACACTAAAAGTATAGACTAATAAAAACATTAGAACAACTACACTTTTATTTTATTTTTCCAATGAGTAGTAGATATTTCGAAATGTTGATTTCCGAAAGAAGGGACAAATATCACGAACGAGAGGTTCAATTTCCTATGGATAATTAATAATTAGCCGCAATTTGTTAATCGCAAATATTCTGAATTCGATTGGATTGTCAAAGACGGGACTGTATTCGATTGGATAATTCATAATTAGCCACAAGTGTCTTCGCAACTTGGACTTGACGGAATGGTCATTTCAAGGTTCAAACCTATCTGCAGCCGGCGGCTACATGATCTAGTGTTCCTGTAGAGTCCATGTACATTTTCCACAACTTTATCATCCCAAAAAGTTAAAATATATATCCCCTATCTTTTTCACAGCACAGGCTTTGTCAACTTCATTTCTTGGGTTATCCATCCAGGAATCGAATAAAATCATGGAGTTTGTTTGGTTGGATTTGTCAACATAAAGAAAAGAGAGAAAAGGAAGCATGGAACTAGGGAATGCCACACATTGATGCATGCACTTGGGAGGACACTATCACAATCAAACACCGCTGGACACCCAAATTTTCCGAAAACCGTGTGAGTCCCGGTTCTGCAAGAACCGGTGGCTACAGTTATTTTCGATTTTTTTTCCTTGGCACATGGTTTTCAAATCTTGATGGCCAGGAGTATACTGTATATGCTAGTTACAGTACCCAGCAATTTCGGTGGTTAATGAGACAAATCCGATTTGATGGACAATCATTCCAGGTTGAAATCAGTTACCTGATTACGGTTGGTATCCAGTCGGCAATCATTCAAATATAAACTATTCATTCAAACTCGATCAAGACATCAAACATGGCGAAGAACAAACATCATGTTGCGCCTGTCACCGGCATGGAACTAATACCGTGATATGGCTCAAGATTTTTGTGATGATCATTTAGAAATTGGAACCTTCGTTAGTGCTTCTAAAATTGGGACCTTTTTCTCGAGTCGGACCTAACCTTAAAACGTGGACGGAAAGGAGGAAAAGATGACCGGGCAAATCGGTGCACAGCAACATGCCAAAGTGGCCACTGGATTCAAACACGTTTATGGTGCTCTTTTGAGGGACAGTCCATGACCCACTTGGCTTTTCTTAAGCTCCTTTTGATTGTAGCTGCTTTGATCTTCTCCTCTTAGTCCGATCCTGCTCTGTCCTCTCTAATTAATTAACTAGAACCACTGAACCAGCCATGCGTGCCTTTTGGGTAGGACATTATTCTTTCAGCTGATCTGCTATTAGGTTGCCACAAGTTTGTTGATAGCCTAAAGAAAAGGATTAGCTCATCTTTAGGACTAAAAAAACTGGTTTCATTGTTATGCATGTCTAGTTATCGCTGACATGTGCTTCCTGTGTGTTTGGTTTATGGAGATTGTGATGATATGAATTGCCTTTGATGTGCTCTCGTCGTTCAAAACTCTGTGTTACGTTTCCCTCTTGCCTGGTGACCAGAAGAAACCCACTTTGAAAGAAAGATTGTGGGAGGGCTTAGTGCCTAAATGGCTGCTTAACAAAGTTCCTTTTGCACCATGGAAAGAGAGAGTCATGCATGGTCTTTTTTGTTTACTTTAGAGTAATGGATGTACCGTAAGAAAATTAAGTCAAAGAACATGTACGGGCAAAGGAGAAGGACGTGGCACTCTCTGCTTGCCGAGAAATTTCCAATTTCACAATGTGATTCGCAAACATTTCAATACTTCATTGGTATTGGATAAACATCGAGAGCTGAAGTGTTAGTATATGCTTATCATGGGCCCATCCGAAAAAAAATGGCCCATGCATGCAGTAATAGAAAAGATGTGCGCTATAAAGCAGGATTAAACAAACTCCCGTTGTTTTTGAATCGAGGATGAGAAATGGCAGTATTTTTGAACCTCTGATTCCAAGAGAATCAGCTAGTCAACTTGGGTACTTCTTTTATGTTGTATATATATTTTTGGTTTCTGATTTACCTTTTTGTTTGTTTTATACATTCTCTTATTGTTCTTATGCTTTCTAATATTGAACTAATATTGAATTGCTTGTGTTGACTAATATAGCCGCCATACAAAACCAGAATTGAAGCGGCTAATAGACTTAGAATGAAGAACATAAGCGATCCTAAAGAGCTCGCAGCAGATAAATTGACTTTATGCACGTGCATGTCTAATTCCTATCAAAAATCTAATTTTATCTCCTTGTATTCTTTATTGGAAAAAGGCATGCTCATATGAGTATTACACCAACAGTATAATAGAGTGTAAAAGCTTCATTTTTCAATTTCAGTATACTAGAATGTAATAGAAGTTGCATTACAGTTACAGCAACAGTATATATGAATTTTGGCTTTAGGTAGACCAATTTCTCATGCATTAAAACTATTTTGGAAATGTAAACCACGCCAAGAAGTCACTTTACAATAGACTATATATATTCGTGCTACATAAGTGTCCATATGAAACAACTTCGGTGTCCCTTTCTGGCAGACTGGCATACACTTCTAGTGATTTTTTTTTTCAACTACAAGGCAGCACCCAACAATGCAGCACCCTATCGAGATAATATATAGCATATTTGTATAGATCGATCAGAAAGATAAAGGACCATAAAAATAACTACTGATTAATAATGTACTTGTTGACGACCAAAATTGGCACAGCGGTGCAAACCGGTCAGACCGGTTTGCAAACCGGTCAGACCGGTTTTGGAAAACAAGTACATTATTAATCAGTAGTTATTTTTATGGTCCTTTATCTTTCTGATCGATCTATACAAATATGCTATATATTATCTCGATAGGGTGCTGCATTGTTGGGTGCTGCCTTGTAGTTGAAAAAAAAAATCACTAGAAGTGTATGCCAGTCTGCCAGAAAGGGACACCGAAGTTGTTTCATATGGACACTTATGTAGCACGAATATATATAGTCTATTGTAAAGTGACTTCTTGGCGTGGTTTACATTTCCAAAATAGTTTTAATGCATGAGAAATTGGTCTACCTAAAGCCAAAATTCATATATACTGTTGCTGTAACTGTAATGCAACTTCTATTACATTCTAGTATACTGAAATTGAAAAATGAAGCTTTTACACTCTATTATACTGTTGGTGTAATACTCATATGAGCATGCCTTTTTCCAATAAAGAATACAAGGAGATAAAATTAGATTTTTGATAGGAATTAGACATGCACGTGCATAAAGTCAATTTATCTGCTGCGAGCTCTTTAGGATCGCTTATGTTCTTCATTCTAAGTCTATTAGCCGCTTCAATTCTGGTTTTGTATGGCGGCTATATTAGTCAACACAAGCAATTCAATATTAGTTCAATATTAGAAAGCATAAGAACAATAAGAGAATGTATAAAACAAACAAAAAGGTAAATCAGAAACCAAAAATATATATACAACATAAAAGAAGTACCCAAGTTGACTAGCTGATTCTCTTGGAATCAGAGGTTCAAAAATACTGCCATTTCTCATCCTCGATTCAAAAACAACGGGAGTTTGTTTAATCCTGCTTTATAGCGCACATCTTTTCTATTACTGCATGCATGGGCCATTTTTTTTCGGATGGGCCCATGATAAGCATATACTAACACTTCAGCTCTCGATGTTTATCCAATACCAATGAAGTATTGAAATGTTTGCGAATCACATTGTGAAATTGGAAATTTCTCGGCAAGCAGAGAGTGCCACGTCCTTCTCCTTTGCCCGTACATGTTCTTTGACTTAATTTTCTTACGGTACATCCATTACTCTAAAGTAAACAAAAAAGACCATGCATGACTCTCTCTTTCCATGGTGCAAAAGGAACTTTGTTAAGCAGCCATTTAGGCACTAAGCCCTCCCACAATCTTTCTTTCAAAGTGGGTTTCTTCTGGTCACCAGGCAAGAGGGAAACGTAACACAGAGTTTTGAACGACGAGAGCA
>OAMR01000606.1:404759-452670 GCA_900205405.1 Echinochloa crus-galli
AGGGGGGCATATGTTGACGATCAAAATTGGCACGGCTGTGCAAACCGGTTTGACCGGTATGCACAAACCGGTCAGACCGGTTTAGGAAACATTGTCAAAATACAAATTGGACTTCACCATTGTGTATCTCTCGTCTCGACGGCGTTTGAGTACGTTCTAGGTGGCCTGCCGACCCTAGAACAACCCTAGACTCTCAAGCTCCGACGGGGTCCCTCCCGAGCTCGAGATTTTAGGTTTTCACCGTCGCCCTATCAAAAGCGGTCTGACCGGTTTCGTAAACCGATCTGACCGGTTTCGCTCCAAGGCACCGGCGACTTCGTTGGCGCGATCTCGTGTCAACAGTACTGAATTCTTAGTCCTCCAACACAACACCAAAACCTTGCTTAGTTTATGCCATGTATATAAGCAAAGTCATTAGTTAAAACTGAGTATGTTATTATCCAAATAATTATGGTACAACATTATCAGCATATGTTTTACTTCAGCATCACTAGATGATAAACAATTGTGCTGCAACTCCATTGGAAGAAGCGACGCCAAAAAGCGAATAATGTTGAATAAACATGATGAGCTGAAATGTTTAGTATATGCATGCGTATTATTTGGGCCCATGCATGCTCTAGCGCAACAGTGAAAATGTGTGCTATAATGCAGGCTTAGACAATAATGTACTCTGGCATTTGGAGATTGAGGAAGAGAAAAGAAGAGCGACTGATTATCTTTTAGCTTTTGATTTCAAGAGAATTATGTGGTGATCAGATAGAATGCTCTTTGTGAAGTTTTGATGCATGTGTAGTTTCTTTTGGATTTTCACTTTATTACCTTTATTTTTCTATACCCGGATGTATATATATATATATATATATATATATATATATATATATATATATATATATATATAATTGGAAATGTATATATATATATATATATATATATATATATATATATATTGTCACCTTGTTACATATACATTTCCAATATGAAACCGCTTTGGATCGATTTGATCACCAAAGGTTATTTGCTAGAAAAAGGCCAGTTGGCTTGACTAATATGGCTGCCAGGCAGGTGGTTCAAGAATTAAAGTAGCTCTAGTATATTTAGAAAGTGCCCTAATATATTTAGAATCTGTCATGCAGGGGTGCATGGGAATCTGCCTGTCTAAGTGTCTAATATATTGAAATTGAATTTGATCTCTTTAATTGTATTCTTTCCTGGAAAATTGTGTGTCAGAATGAGCACTCACACCGACAATATATAATGGAATTGTGCAGGTTAAATTTTGAATTGAAGAGAGACTAAATATCTGTATGACTTTGGATTTAGGTAGACCATTTCTCATGCATTAAAAGTATTTTGGAAATAATCTCGACCTTAAGTAAACCACACCAAGAAGTCACTTCACAACAGACTATATTTCGTGCTATGTGTTGAGGACGGTGAAACACATGCAGTCCACTAAACAACTTGGTAGGAGACACTTTCTGATAGACACTGGCTTGCATCTTTACTGATTTTTTTTCAAGCTGCTGCAAGGTAGGCAGGTAGCTATAGCACCCAGCATCATCTTTACAGCGGCAATATGGCGTATTCCTATAGAGCAAAAAAAAAAATAGCCTCGAAAAATAGCTACTAATATACCTTGCTTCATTTGTTGTCTCAATCAAAATCATTGGTTAAAATTTTGTGTTTGCTGCTGCCCAAGTCATCAAAGTGATTATCAAGGTATAGTTTACATCCTAACTAGATATTTAATAATTAGTATGCTACAAAATCCATCGAAATATTGGATACCAAGAGGATATAATATATATTGCTGCAAAGTGTGAACATCAAAAATCCCTTTTTAGGGTTGGATGTTGGATAAACATCTTGAGCTGAAGTGTGTATAGGCATATTATCTTGGGCCCATGCATGCAACAATGGAAAAAGGGTAAGATATAAACAATGTACTCTCGCATTTAAGTTTTGAGGAAGAGATTATGCAGCTGATTGTTTCGAGCTTTTGTGATTCGCTGATACATCTGGCAGTCAACTAGAATGCTCCTTCGGAAATTTTGATGTCTAATAGTTTCTTTTTGGTTTTGATTTACTCCCTCCATCCCATGAAGAATGCAATTCTAGTTTTTTTAGACAGATTAATGACGTTAGTAAATAATCATACTATCCTCCGTAACCGTCTCAATCCCACTGATTTAGGCATGAAGATTGTTCTATATGCAGATAATTATCTATTTTAAGAAATAAAATATGTGGTTACAGCCAAAATTGCATTCTTGTGTGGCATTTTTTTTAATCTCAGCATTGCAATCTTCACGGGATGGAGAGAATACCTTTATTTGTTCTAGACACATATATATACCTTTTTTATATCCTTTCCAATATGAAACTGTTTGAGGGCGTTGTTTGGTTGGAAAAAGATTTATTTGCTTGAAAAAAGCCAGTTAGGGTTAACTGATATGGTCACCATACAAGGGTTCAAAATTATAGAGTGGCTGGTCTATTTAGAAAGAAGAACATATTATTGATTGCTAAAGAGCTTGTACCATGGATATTGGCATATTGCCTGTTGGTATGTTTGGATGTCTATTCCCATAGCGTGACTAGAAAATTATTTCCCAGGGGAACGAACGTTGATGAGAATTGACAGCAACAAAAAATGCACGGTTTACATCTGGTGATTTGGATTTCAGGGTAACAAAAATGTGAGTCACTCTTAAGTAGAGAAATTATCATGCATCAAATGTATTGTAATATAAAAATATATAATCTCGGAGTAAGACCAAGTCATTCTACAATAGAGTATATTTAATTTGGCGTGTCATTGAGGATGGTGAAACAAATTAATACGCGATCGACTAATAAATTTGGTAGTCACAATCTGAAAGACATTAGCTAGTGTTTTTCAGGCTGCGTTACCTGCAGCTAGTACCTAGCACCATCTATCTCTAGCGACAATCTGGCATATTCGGATGAGGCGATGAGCAACACCTAAAATAAATATTCATGTGTCGTGGGTTCTTACTCCTTCGACAGTGATGCATATTTCCTTCTTGAGCTCTTGGTATATTTTTACTACCTAGCTAAATATTTAATAATTATGCTGCAAAATCTATTGAAAGATCTGACCCAAAAGGAGCAAATATAAATTAACATAAAAATCCCTTTTTGGGGTTTTAATGCTCCATTCTGGTGCGGACCAATCAATTTGCCAAAGCATGAGGGTATACTTTCCAGACAAGCCCACGAAATAAATACTATGTGCGAATATACCCAAGAATCTTTTTTAACAGGCATCATGTGGACGGCTGTATGCACATGTATGCAGATTCCACCGACCATGCAAACCGTATTAATTAATATGAGGGACTTGACTTTACTAGGCAGTGGGAGGTCAGTATAGTCCATGTTAGTCCATACTATTTTCATTAGGCTTTTTATGAATATATCATCTACATATATGGTTCCCTCCGTTATATAATGTAAGATGTTTCAGTTTTGTTGTGAACAAAAAATCTTTAACTTTGACCAGGTTTATAAAAATACTCCTACTTCAACATCTACAACATCACATTAGTCTCATTTCCGTTAAACCCACTGTAATATTATGCTTTTATTTGTATTATAGATCTTAATACATTTTCTGTAAATGAGTCTGTTCGGCTGATTGAATGAATAGTGTTCGGCTGGTAGAATGAATAGTATTGTGTGAGAGAAAATAAGTCGAAATAAACCGAAATAAGCCAAGTCTAGATCAACCGAACAGGCTCAATGCGATCACGGTTAAAAAAAATTGGCTTAATATAACTAAAACGGCTTATATTTTAGACATAGGGAGTATTTATTCTGTTATCGATCTTTGATCCACCAGTAATCCAACATTTTGTTTTATGCTCACAACTAAAGTATCAAATCATTATTTATCCATGCTAATTTCTATAATTTTACATAATAATTTGAAGAACCAAACTCCTACTATGTTTTAAGTGAGCTAACAACATGGTTAAAGGTATACACGAAATACACAAAAATAGCTATGAAATGTGTTGTGGATGATTTTCCTTCTTTCTCAAGAAACTCTATACTACTAAAAAAAATCACTGTACCAAAAGCTGGAAGCCTATGCTACGCGAGAAATGCACAAAATGCATTCTCTGCAAGGCTTTGTGCGAGGCTCTAGCCTCAGCTCTGCTGTCAATCCAAACTTATTACTGCCGGCTGGAAGCCAGGGGCGGAGACAGGGGGCCTGCTAATTACCCTGATTACCCTCAAGGCTCATGTTAATTAGCCCAATATTAGCCCACCACTCTATGATCTCTTAGGTGTTGGCCTTTGATGGTATAAGCCCGTTAATTTCCTCTATGTCATTCTAGTTTATTTACTACATTTTAATCTATTTGGGGCATTGTGACTTATAGTTGTTGGACAATAAAGTTAAAATAACACATTGATTTAAGTCTATTGATGGCTAGAATAATATCGGTAAGTAAATTTAGAAGAGCATATATGGTTCAATAGATTTACTTCTATAATATCATTATTGTTCATGTTATATACGAGTTATACTGTATTGCTTAAAAAGAAATTTCTGAGGCCATTTTTCACTTAGCATCTTGGCCCCCCTATGGTCAAATCCTGGCTCCGCCCCTGCTGGAAGCCTCCCACCGCTCTCCTCTCCCGAAGCCTCCCACCGCTCTCCTCTCCCAAGCCTCCAGCCTCCTCAGATCCGCCCCCCTTCCTCTCCTCCTCCGGCGCTCTCGCCGGCGGTGAGAGGGAGGTGGGCCGGCCCCCTCCTTCTCCTTACTTTATTAGTTGTAGTAGTTGCCTGTAGTTGCCCGGATGGGCGTCTGGCGGCCCATGGAGCTCGGCCGCCGCCTCCTCACCGCCATAGTCGCCGTCGCCGCCCTGCTCGTCGTCGGCTTCTACTTCGGTTAGGTGTGTATTATCAAAATAAAGCTCCCCCACCCTTCGCCCCAGGAAGATCCATCCCTCCACCCTCGAGATCCATTAGGATTCCTCCCAGATCCGGGTCTTCAGTGTGTGGATTTGGCAGCTCCGGTCATGGATCCGGCCATCCGTACCACGGATGTGTCAATCCATGCTTGGACCCCGGTCACCGCTGCCCAGGTCTCCACCACCGCCACCTCCGCCGCCGCCTCGTCGCCACCCCTGCCGCCTTCACCTCCACTTGAGTCAACTGCAGCTTGGTGTTCTTCAACAACAACAACTTGGTGCCGATTTCACCGTCGTCGTCGATGTCGTGAGCCAAATCCCGGCTTTGAGGAAGGCGCCCTTATACACTCCATCAGCAGCTTCTACAAAACTCAAGGCTTGGTGGAGAAGAAAGTCGATGCCGGCTTCCTCGGCCCTTCAAACCGATGCTGTGCACGGTCCCCCTTGGCGAGCGCCTCGTCGGTGTTCTTGGTGTTCTGTTTCCCCTTAGGGACTTGGTTGTAATTAGTCCTTTTTCAAAGGACTAACATGTACTTCGGCTGCTTAATTAATATATCCTTTTAAGTATCAAAAAAAATGCATTCTCTGCCTCTCGGGGGCAATCATGGAGGCATGACATTCAAGTGATGTGGAGCCCATGATGTTAGGACCAAACATATAAGACCCTGGACAATAATAATTGAGGTGGCCATGCTTGTCTCCTTTTTCCTATCCCATTTTATCTCCAAGAAAAATGAATAAAAAGGAGAAAATTCCAGCTCACATATTTGTTTGTGGTCTCGTATAGTTAGGACCCATCCTCCTACATATGATTTTTCCAAATGATCATGAATTCAATGAATATTCTTTTCTTGAGCTCATTTGATATATGAATAAAAATAAGGTTAGGACAGGCTGAGTGCGATGTTTTGTTTTTTCTTTTGTGGGCTTTGGTAGAAAATTTCTTCTAGGTTGGTTGGAGAGTGATTACTATACTAGGGCATCATGTCAAAAGGTCATCAATTGAAGGGGGCAAAATACGACGATATGCTTTCTTCTGCTACATATAATAGCCAGTACTGTAGATCTGATTTTTAAATTAACTGTTGGTCTGGCTACTGTTGCTTCCAATATTCAGTTTCTTTTTTAAAAAAAAATGTTTAGGACGGTTTGGTACTTATCGTACTAGACTAGAAGCTGTAATTGAATGCTTTCCTAGAAGTAGGCTTGTTGCTCTTGAATTAAATAGAAGGTAATGTATAGTCAAGTACCTACAAGATACAATGAACCTATAAAAATGTCCGCCATAATGCTCTTTTGGAATTGCTCTAACCAATGTCATGCTGGGGAATGCCTAGAGATCATGGCAAGTTGTTGTAACTCCAAAAAAATCTAATAGGGATCCCAATTTTCATTTTTACTCAATTTTCATATAGGTAAATTCATATCATACGGTTCTAACTGCCCAGAAATCTTTCGTTCAAAAAGCCAATTGCATCTTTCAACAAGGAGGCTAGGCTAAGTGAGCTTCGATGCGGAAACAATAGAGTAATATGGTTCCAAAATGTACTTATTTTCATACCTCCAAAATTCATATTACTCATGATTCACGGAGATGACTTCGCCTCAAAGAGAAACGAAAATATCCTTTGCCTGACCCAGGGTTAGTTGGTTCCAACTGCACTTTTGGAAAAGCGCAAAGATTCCTTACAGGGGCATTACCGGGACACCTTAAGCTCGGCTCACAGTCACATTAGTCTACAGTTGACACATGTGGTCCGTGTAAACCAAACGAGTATTAAAAGCGATCTCTTGCCATTGAGATAGACAATTTCAAGGGAACTGATTCTTATGTTGCCTCTATAGTCTATAGTTCACATAAAAGATTGTTGAGAGGTGCAGAATTGTTCGTACTAAAATCGAGATAAAATTCGATAGGATTTGCTTAGCCTTTTTCTGAAAAGATAAAGGAAAAATATTAAACAAATAAGTACAACACAACATAAATTTTAATTGAAGGAAGAGCATGGCCATTTATCAAGTAAGCAACAACACGAATCACAAGAGAATAAAGTGGGTTATAGCTTCACTTCCTTGTGCCGACATGAAGATCTGTCAAAAAAATAATTAGAAAGTCTTAACTTAGTTATAGTTTATTATGCACGCACTCAAAGGATGGAACGCGACAAGGCATGTCATTACTTGAGTCCTAGGCTATACATAAAGCTCAGAATTAAACCAAGTATAATTATTGTAGTTCTAAATAAGATAATGCTAACTCCACAAAGATGTCTATTTAAAATTAACATAATAACATTTGACATAATTTTAAACATTTTTCAATGTGAAAGAGCAAGCAAAACTACTCCACAGACCATCATAGCTTCAGCATAAGTCTAATGCTCAACCTTAATAAAATAAAAAAAACATATAGAGAGATACAGAAACAAACATAAAGTACGTGTTACGGTCCAAATCAATCAGCCACGCCACCTAAACCGCCAAACCCCGTAACTCACCGGCCCAACCCGACGACACGTAAAATAGTACCGGTGCCGAACGGCATACCGCGCCCTGGTACACCGTCCATGGTGCGCCTAGCATGCCGCCCCGCATGATGCCCGGACGAAAACAACCCATGCACCCCACATTGACAGCCGCCCAAGACCAGATTAGTAAAGATTCCCTTCACCTTTCTCCCATCATTCATTCATCTGGAGCCATTCGGCAACCTCCCACTGCAAAATCACGAAAACACCCCTGTGTGGAAGTTTACGGAAACGCCCTCGGCCCGGCATTAAATAAGCCTCCCCGCCTCACCTGATCCCCTCCCCTTCCCTCTCCTCCGCCTCCGATTGAGTGGCTCACCTTCTTCCCCAACAATTCCTCCAGATTTCAGCTCGGTTCTCTTGAGCTCGAGCAGGCAAAGCCTACTCCGATCGGAGGAGTTCTGCTTAGTTTCCCCGTCCAAGAACTCTGCTGCTGTTCTTGGTAGAAGATCTTGTCGGAAGATCCAGACTTCTTGTTGTGTTGGAGTTCTCCGGGTTTTCCTGCGCTGGAGGGGGGTTTCGTTCTCGCTGGCCATGGTTTGGCTGGGAAGCAGCACCTTGATGCCAAATCTCTGAGCTTTATGAAGATCGCCACTCACCTGCGCCGCTCCTGCTTCCTCCACTCCTTCTCCGTTGTCTTCCTCTACTGGTTTTATGTGATCTCATAACTTGCCCTCACCCGGATCCGCCATTTCCCGTGCTCGCGCGCTCCCCCCGTCCCCTTCTTGCTTTCTCCTCCCTTCTCCCTTGCTTTCCTCAACAATCGCTGAATAATCAATCGCACTAGCCGCAGCAGCAGCGGTAGAGAAAGAAGAAAAGATCATGTCTTCGTCGTCGCTGTCGCCGGCGGGGAGGACGTCGGGGTCGGACGGCGACTCGGCGGCCGACACGCACCGGCGGGAGAAGCGGCGGCTGTCGAACCGCGAGTCGGCGCGGCGGTCGCGGCTGCGGAAGCAGCAGCACCTCGACGAGCTCGTGCAGGAGGTGGCGCGGCTGCAGGCCGAGAACGCGCGCGTGGCGGCGCGCGCCAGCGACATCGCGGCGCAGTACGCGCGCGTGGAGCAGGAGAACACGGTGCTCCGGGCGCGCGCCGCCGAGCTCGGCGACAGGCTCCGGTCCGTCAACGAGGTGCTCCGCGTCGTCGAGGACTTCAGCGGCGTCGCCATGGACATCCAGGAGGAGGTGACGGCCGACGACCCGCTGCTCCGGCCGTGGCAGCTGCCCTACCCCGCCGCCGCCATGCCCATCGGCGGCGCCCACATGCTCCAGTACTGATGATGCCGCCGCCACCCCACCCTTGGTGGTGGTTGGAAAGAAGAATTGGCTGCAACCCTGCACCTGCCTGCCCACATGATCACATCTACCTGGCTGCTTTGAGAAATTGCATAGGCTCTATCTGCTGCTGCTGTGTTAAATCTGTTGTGTTGCTTCAATAATTGTTGCTGTTGTCTGTCTGTTTGTAAGAGGAGTATGATGCTCATCCTATGTAGTATAAGGTGTAATTTCGTGTTTGGTTTCTGTGTTTTCTGTCTAGTAATGTGATGAATAAGTGTTATAAATTCCTGTTCCCTCCCACTCGGTAGTTTTCATTCAGATCTGATGGTGCCTGAATTTATCACTTGTCAACTTCTCATGGGATTGAAGATATCTGATCTCTAGCTTGGTCAGATATGCTAGCTTCACATCATAAAAGAAAGGAAAAGGAGTAGTACATGTGTGTGAGTCACAAAAGATGTGAGTTCTTATCGAGCCTCAAAGCAAGGAGAAAGGCATCAGAAACAACTTGAGTGCAAAGTAAAACATCTAAAGCGATCAAATCTGAGGGCAAATCTTCTGTTCCAAAGTTCTTCACTGGATTTTGCCTGGTGCCTGATGACAGCTCCCTCTCCTAGCATGTTGCGATCTCTCTCCTTGGCATCCAAGCAGCAAGAAAACAAGTAAACATGACAAATGCATTATAGAACACTTTCTTTTATGCGAAGAAAACAAATGAACATGACAAGATGCATTATAGCATGGTCATATGCATGCATCTCTTTTTTTTTTCAAGCCATCACCAAGTAAACAAGCAATTGTTAAACACCTGCTATGTGATCGAAGCAAAATGGAACTGCTATCAAACGATGTTGTCACTACAGCCGTGACGAAGGCGAAAACGACTGTGAAAGGCACAGGAAAACCTTAAAAACTTATATCTTGACCGAACCTGTGACGTTTGGAAAGAGCCATCGGCTAATCGTGCAAACAGGTCCAAGATCTGTAGTGCTCCATCCACTGATAACCATGTCAAATACAAATTTAGAATTGGCCTGGTTAGGTAACCCACAAATCCATTGACAGAGAGGGCAAACTTGAGCGCAGTTACTCGCAAATATCACATAAACTTGTGTAAAACTAGATCAGATGTTTGGTATGACATGGACACGTTCAAACATTCATGATAAAGAAGAAAATTCAACAAAATCTGGTGTCCTCAAATGGTTATGCTTATTTTTCAAGATAAATCTCCACAGCATTCACTTCGTCATGCTCTCCAGGGAGTTTCAGAAACAACTGGGTGAAAATAACTTCAGACTTGATGCCAGGAAACTACTCCTCGACAACGACGCTGATCTGGCCCTTGTCCAGCATGTCGTAGAAGGATCTAGTCTTCCTCTGCTCGTTCCAGTGGTGCATCTTCCACATGCCACCGGCAATCAGACCCAGGGTGAGTCCAATGAAGATCTCCTTCACCACACTTGGGCCCTTGAGGGTGGCATGTGCAACCCTGCCACCTGCCATTTGCTTGCTGTTGAGGTCAGATGCCAAATGCCTGAAAGAAATAAAGATTCTGTGAGTTTACATGGGAGCAACAGGCAGACAGCATATCTTCACCAAGGTAGAAAGATACCGTAAATAAATGCAGACATGTGCATACAGAATCACACATTTTGGCTCATTTAGATTATATGGTGTTTAGTCACACCAAAAAAGGGGTTGATTTGATTTGTAAATAGCAAAAGTGAATCCAAAATGGTACTACAATGAGGTAAAAAAAATGGAAGAGATTACATAAAAAATTAAGAATTAGCATTCGAATATGCAAAATGCTGTTAAAAGTTTGGTAAAATGAGCACAGTATTCAGAAATGCTGGAGGGTTTCATCAGTGCAACAGAATAACCCCCTGTATTCCAGCATTTGCCTCCAAAATTACCCTTTTTCTGGGACTCCCTCCAAATTTACCCTATTCCAGCATAAAAGTGTCTTAAGCGATTGGGACAGAACAAAAATGCAAGACAAGGAACAATTCCATCTACAGTAATACAGTATCAATCATTGCTTATTTTACCCCAAAAAAAAACAATTGTACACAAGGTACCCTTCACCTAACCAACCACTAACTCACAAAAACACAGCCATCATGGTCCAACAAAGCCACAAATGCTGCAAAGCAAGTTAGTTGGGAGGGATTTCCTTATCATCCATCATCAAATCAAGGTAACAATATCAACATCCTAGCATCCGCAATAGCGAGAGCTCAAACTATCCACTACCTAGCAGGTATATATCAAACCAGACAGACAGCACTAAAAGAATTGTGCAGTGTTGCATCATTAACTCCCCATCTACTAAATGCTGCATCATTGCACAATGCTGAGTTCAGTTGGACTTTTTCTTCAGTTCGAATTGATTCAAATCTTAGTTATTACCAATGCACACTCTCAACAAAGGCCAATGAAGAAAGTCAATTCAACTCAAACTAACTCCAAAGTGGTCTGAGGCTGGGAGACTAAGGGCCAGTTGCTAGGACCTACTCTCTGGTCATGGTGCTGCTTTCCTTGTGTGGCGTGCGTGTGTTCCGTTCATAGATAGAGGGTGTGTGTGGTGTTTTTGTTTGTGAGTGGGGTCTGCCCCACTATTGCTTTTTCTACCTTAATGAAATGACACGGTTCTCCTGCGTGGTTCGAGGAAATAAACAAACTAACTCCAAAGAGAATAATAGGTAAGGTCACTTTGATCGCAGAGCATGAGTATTTAAATTCAGTAAATCATTAAAAACTCCCAGAAAAGAGCAATAAGCTGATCGCTTAAATAGGCAGCAGATTGACTTAATTGTGAAACAAAAAACAATAACATACTGCTAACTAATCAAAACCCAGGAGCTTAAAAAGCAGTCTGTGCTATAGGATAAGGAAGGACTGGAAGGTAGCTATCAAACACTTACAGTAAAAGTATATTCAATTAATCTACAGGCAGAAGCTCAAGTAAATGTGTATGTGCCTAGCATTAGGAAGACAAGAACAACACCGATGAACTTTACCAAGAGTTTATATGTTAGAATCAGCAGGCAATTTCCAATATTAGGTTATTAACACCTCAGAACACAATGCCATTTCTGACAGATCAGTATTATCCATAGAAGTACAGACGTATATATAGTGCAATCAAAGCTATGCTAGATGAATATAACTGTAATAGTAGAATGGAGGTGCACACTAAAGAACCATCCACACCACAGCATGTGATGAGATGTACTCATGTCTACATAAAACGTTTAGTCTTAAATGCTATATAATCTAGAAGCTACAAGAACATTAAGCTGATAAGGCCTTTAGTATGTAGTAAATGAAATAGTTTCCACACATTGGAGAAAAAATTGTGCTAGGTACAGGCAATCAGGTTGAGAGGCTAGACTCCATCCATATAATGACAATTGTCTAAGAAGATCAAAACATGAAGATCAGAGCCTTAAACATAGATGAAAGAACAGAAGCTATGAGCATGCATCATTGATCATTCTGAGGCAGTAATAAATGCAGCTAGCTAAGAAACCCAATTTGTTAATTTATTAACAAAGGTGCCTCTATGAAGCTAGGACAACATCAACATGCCCTTAAAAATCTGCCCTGGTTCATTCCACGTAACTGAAATACTGAGAGTGAAGGACACATTACAACAGCCATTTGCATTTTTCCTACTGCTGCATTCAGATTATGTGATGTACTCATCGTGAGTCAAACACCATGCATCTGAGAGGCCACACATCAAAAAAGGGCTGTTGGAGCATGAATGATTGCTAAGAAGATTACTGCATGGAAAAACTTGCTCTGGATTGGAGACTGTCTAATGTCCCTTGGCCCCAGCATAATAAGCTTAACTGGACCAACACACTGGATACTGCCTAAGAAGAGCAAAACATGAAAACCAACGACGCAGACATTTTTCAATCTGAAAATATCCTACACCCGATAATGCCACGGGAGGTTATGCTTATACACCATCCGGAGGCATCAGTAAATGAAGCCATGCCCCGGTCCGATTTACCAAGTCAACACCCGTTGACTTAATCTATACCCTAAGCTATCATGTAACAGAGCTATATTCCTATCGTGCAATATCCCAGCCACACTGCATCAGATGATGATGGGGCAACCACAAATATCAAACAGACAAGGATACAGCCCACGATAAGAAATAGCTTTGCATACAGACTGCGCAGCATTTCCCTTGCAAAAAAAATCGACATTTTTACCATTAATTAACATCCGAATACCAATCTGGTCGCCCAGGTGCATACGCATGAAACCACCAAAACCACTCGAACAGGACCGATGGCTGACTATACGGGAGGATAGATACACCATGACCACGCCTAGGACGCCATGGCTGCCGACCGTCGCACCCTTCAAACGCAACAACCAAACCAGAGACGCGTGCCCTATCCGCACCCGCGCCCTCCTACGATCCACACGACGACCTCAGCCCCTCGCCTTGCGCGCCCTCGAACCCTCCACCGGAACGGATCCGCCGCGCGAACCCGGCACGACGGCACCGAGGAGGCGCCAGATCCGAACAGTCAATGGAATCAAAAATCAAGGGGGAGACTTTCCTTCGGACACGACCAGGGGCTTAGCGGGGTTGGATCAGGCGCCAGGGAAGGAAGAATCGGATGAACAAGGAGGAAGAGGAGGAGGGGGCGAGGCGGGAGGAGCTCACCTTGCCGGAGATGGAGGAGGAGGGATGCGCCGCCGCCGCCGGGAGAGAGGAGCCGCGCGTCTGGTCGATCCGTGTGGGGTGGCGTTTTTGCGGAGACGCCCTTTAAAGCCGGCCTATTCGCGAGCGGGTGGCTGGTGGTCTTGCGCTGAATTGGCTCCCAAATGTTTTACGTGTTCGGTGCAGATTTTACGTATTCGACCCCTGGCACCATGGTGAGTTGGTACTCCCTCTGTCCCGAAATATAAGCATTTGTTGACTTTTTCTGTCAACGTTTGACCCCTCGTCTTATTCAAAAAATTTATAAAAATATTATTTTTTTGTTATGACATGTTTTATCATTGTATATATTTTAAGCATATCATAATAATTTTTACATTTTTATAAATTTTTTGAATAAGACGAGCGATCAAATGTGATGCGCAGAAATCGAGAAATGCTTATATTTTGGGACGGAGGGAGTAGGTAAGACCTTGCTACGGGGTCCACTCCAATTGCCAAGTGGACAAATTGCAACGAATCACAAGGGCTTAATAATTTTTTTGAATAAGTTAAAGGCCCGATCTTGGACTTGTGATTGCCTTGGTTGATGCAAAGACGTTGTTTTTCTACCTGCAATCCTAGTTCTAGGTCTAATATAGAAGCCTACTTGAAAAACAGCGGAAATAGTAGAGTAAAGATGATTTGCAAGATGTTTTAGCTAGCTCAGCTCAGGTCTAACGTAATCCTAGTCTGCACCAGTTATTTGAGCATACGTATTCAATACATGTTTAAAAATTAAAATAATCCAATTGGTTCATGGAGTACCTTGAAGATAAAACTCCTTGGATGTTAACAAGTTCCAAACGTCGAGGCATTGAGGTATGAACCCCCAAAGCTACCCAGATGCTTCTCCGTGAGGCTCACACTGGGCCATACTCCCACTAACAAGCTCAAAAGAATTTCTCTTAAAGGTCATCTCCTGTCCTCTGTTCGAAGCAGAGACTCGCTGACTCTTTCCTTTGCTTGGCCTGGCTCTGGATGTGTGCCTATTGCAAGTCAGCTGGAAGACTAGATTAATGATAAATATGTTTGGAAAAAGATATCACTACAAAAGGGCATTTGGTCTAGTGGTATGATTCTCGCTTAGGGTGCGAGAGGTCCCGAGTTCAATTCTCGGAATGCCCCAATTTTTTGCAACTTTTATTTTTTTTTATTTCGTCATACAGCCTTGACAGTTTTTTATTTTTTTTATTTCGTCATTAAGCCTTGACAGTTTTTTTATTAACTTTTATTTTTTTTTATTTCGTCATACAGCCTTGACAGTTTTTTATTTTTTTTTATTTCGTCATTAAGCCTTGACAGTTTTTTTTTATTTCGTCATACAGCATTGACAGGCAGTTCATGATTCATTCACTGAGTGACCCGGATTTACAACCTTCTTTTTTTATTCCTCACATGTATAGCTTCAAAAGGCAGTCCTGCATTCATTCGTACTACAACTGTAACAAAGTAAAAACTTTTCAAAAGGCAGTTCTGCATTCATTCGTACTACAACTGTAACAAAGTAAAAACTTTTAACCAAAAATAAACAATCTTAGTAACAAGTTCACTTCGAAACTTGCAGATTATATGAGCGGCTGAAGAAAAAACTTCATAACAAACTTATTCCGCTGTTTATTGATACGAATGTGCGTTCAGTATGTACATCATATATATATAATATCTTTTTTTCTCGAAGTACACAATTTGGGATTCGATACATCTTTGGTCACAAGCTCAGTGCAAAATCTTCCTTCATCCTCATCCAACTCAAGCGCAAGTGCAGTATCACCCGGACAGATTATCCTGCTTTTCCAACTTGCATGGGCAACGGCGAAAGTACACAAACTCTTGCCATCATGTTTCCACTTTCCAGTCTCCTGTCAAGCGTTTCCCTCGACGGCCTTGTAGCACTTCAGGCTGCAGAGGGGGAGGTTCAGCTTGGAGTGCCTGTATTTGTAGGGGTTCGTGCAGGACGGCCCAGCGCATTTCTCCCGTGGAGGAGGGTAGCTACATGGCACAATGAGAGCAGGTGATGAGATGTCTGTTGTGAGTCGATGTGTTCAGCAAAGTTCTCGAGACAAGAATGCAAAGGTTGTGAGGAACACCTGTGAGGCTTGGAGTTGAAAATGCTGGGGAGCCCTACTGCGTGTGGGAATGAAACGGTGGTTCCTGTGGGCCCCATGACCCAACGGATCGAGCTTGCAGCGATGTTTAGTGCCCTGGTTGCCCTCTCCTGTGTTAAGAGCACGATTTGTTCAGAAAGCTGCTACTTCAAGTGGGCACGATTTGTTCAGAATGCTAGTGGGCATGAGAGAGCAAGATCAATTGACGCGGCGTACCTTCTCTTCTCGCTCCTTTTGCTTCCTCTCTTCTTTCTTCTTCTCAGAATCCAGGCCCAATATTTTCCTTATAGCTTCAGCCTGCAGGGATTATGTATATATAGCTATAACTCCTTGAAATGGAAATATTTCAAAGAAGATAAAAAAGGTGAGCATATGTTTCTCCTACCTCGCTTTCTTTAGTAGCCTTTTCCACTTGCATCCTGCGCCGCTGAGCGGCCTCGGCCTTCTTCGCGAGCATCTCCTCTTCAGAAAGCTTGTCTTTCTTGCCTGATTCAACAGAACAAATGTTTCAAATGCATTCAGCAGCAGAATGAAGGTGGATGTTTCTAATTGAATTACCATGGACAACAAGACAGCAAAAGATAGTACATACTTCTCAAAGGAGCCAGGGGTAGACCATCAGGGAACTCAACAGTACTGCTGCTGCTCCCATCCATCCATGATTGAAGGGCACGACGACGTGTCGTGAGAGGTTCACTTCTAATATTGACGGGAGATTCTGTGGCTGCTTTTTGCTCATCGTCAACATCAGGTTCACTGTCCGAGGTCGGTTCCTCTTCAGTATTATCATTGTCAGCTGATTCTCTAGATCTTTTCTTGCCATCTTTATTTGATCGGGAAGTAACAAACTCATTGTCAACCTCGTACGCCTTGCTCCTATTTTTAGCTTTCTTTGAGGCTTTCTTCTTAGAGCTACTACCTCCTTTGTTCTTAAGCTCAGGAGCATTACCATCCCAATCTTCAGGAGTTCCAATATTACTTGTATCATAATCCTCAACTATTTCATCGTCCAACACAGATTTCTTAGCAAGCCTCCTACTCTTCCGGACAGGATCTGAAGACAGGTCTCTCTGAACTTTAGCCGACTGTTCCTGAGCCATTGCTTCTTCGACTGACCTCTCCTTTCTTGCTTTCTTTTCTCTCGAAGAGGTTGACCTATCGGAATCTTTCGCTCCTTCACTCTACAAGCATATCATCATTTTGAATCATTTGCCAATTGTGTGTGGCATCTTAAAGTCTAAATTAAAGATGGTATTGCAAGATGCAGTTCCACACTAAGCCTAGAATGTTGAGATAAAACCAATATCTCTGTTGCAACAGCATGTGTACAACTTTCAGTAAGTCTGCTTGTCTTAGCAAAACCAGTTAGTTTTCCATTTGATTTCAGATGGCGGCTATTCTTTTCTAGGATCAAATTATGTGGCAATTTGGTGCAAATGCAAGCACTCTACATAGAATAAAACCATGCTTCAAGGCACTTACAAGATTACCAACCTTTTGCTGGTGCCGTGAATCTGCCGGCCGCGGAGGCTTCGCCGGCGAAGACCTGGAATCCGCCGCCGCATCAGGGTTCGGTTTCAGCAACACGTTCCGAATCTTGAGCTTCACCTTCCCCGGCTTGGCACCGGCCGGCGACGAACCACGGTTCCCCTCAGGCTGAGCGGCAAGGCTGCCACCCTCGCTCTTCCTGGCGCCACCGGCCGCCGCCTCGGACCGCAGCCGGATGCTCCCCTTGGTGGCGCGCTCCGGCGACGGCGCGTTGAGGAGGAACTCCCGCCTCCTGTGGCCGCCGTCGGGGCCGGTGGCGTTCTCGTCCGAAGTCACCAGCAGCCTCCTCGGGCCGGTCCTGGACGACGCCGGCGGCGACGGAGGCGAAGCGTTGTCCCGCTGGTCCGCGGCAGGAGGGCCGCCGCCCTCCGGCCTCGGCCTCCTCGCCGCGCTGCTCCGCCGCCGCTTCATGGGCGCGCCGTCGAATCCGGCGCCCTCGCCGCCTTCCATCCGGACGGAATCTAGGCGCGATGAGGGGAAGATGGGAGAGAAAAACGTGAGCTTTCGCCCAAATTAATGAACAGAAACTATCGCGGCGCGTAGATCAGGGCTCCGGAATTGGGGGAGGAATAATCGGAGAGAGACGAACCTGGAACGAGTCGGCTCACGGAAGGATCAGCGAAACGCTCGAGCGAGGGCTGCGCGAACCCTGCCGCCGGCCGCCGAGGAAAGGTTTCGTTTTGGATTAGTACGGCGAGGAACGCGACGAAGGGGCAGAGCGTAAATTTTTCGGTGTCTTTTCACTTTAGTACCTGTACTTTTCAGAATCGCAGAAACGCACTTCATATAATTTCTTATTTTTTTTGGAATATACTTTCTTCTTATGTATAATTTTGCATGAAAAATGTAAAGGCTGCTTATTCCTCCTATTCATATTACATGCCATTTTAGGATTTTTTTTTTTGCTAATCAAAGTTTTCAACTTTGAGAATAGCCTTTTGTTACTAAATTTACCATAAAAATATTTTTAGAAATTTTAAATAACCTTTTGTTTGAAATGTCGTATTTTTATGAAATTTTTTGTCATATGTTTCACTTTATAGATTGCGTTGCTGTCCTAAGCTAATGATACACATTTTGGACATGTGAAATTGAATGAAGGTCTTCCTCTTTCCATTTTAACTTTAACGAGATAAAATGATTTCTGAATGAGCGTGAGACGAAGGTTCTTCTTCGCGATTTGAAATAATGGATGTCCATGAATTTCGCATAAAAATGTACTCAGCTATTTCATAAAAAAAATGTACTCAACTACTGCATTCTGATCGTGGCCTAATAAATGGAATGGGTGCGATCTTAGTAAATAATCCACTTTGCATTGGGAGATATGATTCCTAACTTCTCCAATTCAGTCTTCGTCTAACTGTCACACACTCCCACGCACTAGATGTGCGTTATCACACGCTAGGCATGAATGCACGACCATAACGGCAGAAACAGAGGTATCAGCTCACATATCTGCAGAGATATGATCTTGCATAAAATGTTTTCAAATATATAAAGGTATGGCTCTTTAGATGATGGCAAAGTACAGTAAATGAAATGAGCATCAACTGCCTTCTCGAAGAAAAACAGAGTGTGTACACTGTTCGAGTGTTCGAGAATTACTATCTCAAGGACTTGATGATTGTCTGAGTCTCACACGATGTTAATTAGGGGTAGAATTAATCAACATGATGGCATCCGAATTTCCCAAGTCAAATGCTACACATTCTCCGTAGCCGCAGAAGATTCATGAGTCCAATGTGATACATATATCAGTACATCACCTTAGGCGTGCTACCATCTTTTCAGAGAACACGCATTGTCACATTTTCAATCCATAGTATGGCCATCAATCAACAATCAGTCATTCGCTAATACAAGCCGGCTAAACCGGATCTTTCAAAAAAAACGACCAGCCCTTCGCTAAAGTAAAAGAAAAATGAGCAGCAAAAGAGAACGAAATCAAGAATGAAGATAGCAACATGACAAAAATCGAAATGCTTCCACTAATAACTACAGTACATGTTCTTCCTGGATCATCCATGGATACACACAAGCTTCTTCTTCTTCGATGCAATAAGAGTTAATATAAGTTGGTGGTGGCGTTGCTGTGGCTGTCTAGGAGCTAGCTAGCACACCTATGAACGAACGAACGTCTAGCGCAGGCCGGCGGCGGTGGCGATGGCGAGGCAGTTGCTGGCGAGCTTCGCGAGCTCGGCATCCTTCTTGGCCATGACCGGCGTGAGCTCCTCCCGCTCCTCGAATCCCTGGTCGCAGGTGTCGACGTCGGTGCGCACGGTGTCGAGCATGGTGCCGGTGGTGTCCCTGTCGCCGCCGGCGAGCGCCTTCTCGGCCTGGTCCAGGCTGTAGGCGATGTCGTCGAAGGACTCGACGCAGTCGTGCAGCGGGCCCCGCGCCAGCGGCTGCGTCTTGGGGTCGTTGGCGAGCGCACCCGCCGCCGCCTTCGCCTCCGCCGCCTTGCCGCGCACGGCGCCCATCGCCAGCCGCAGCACGCCGGCGCCGTCGAGCCGCTTCCCGCCGGGGAGCTTCGGCTGCGGCTGCCGCGAGATCGACGACGAGCACAGGTCCGGGTAGTCCGTCTTCAGGCACAGGCTCCGGACGATGTCGGCGCCGGGGACGAGGGGGATCGGCTTCGGCGGCGCCGGCGCCGGCTTCGGCTTCGGCTTCGCGGGCGCCGGCTTGTTGGCCGCCGGCGCGCCGGGCTTGCTGTGGGCGCCGCCCTTCTTCGAGACGCAGTAGGCGGCGGCGGGTGGCGCGCCGGCGGCGGCGGCGAGGAGGAGGGTGAGGAGGCAGGCGAGGAGCTTCGGCGGCGGCGGCGTCATGGCGTGCATGGCGAAGGGGGGAGAAATGGAGGTTAGAGTTGATTAGGGTCGGAGTATATAGGAGGACAATTAGCAGTTGATTTAATTTAATTTAATTAATTCCGACTATTGATAATAATGGTTTATTTGAATGGGAGGGAAAGCAGGGGGTTGGCTGGCTGCATTCTCCCGGGAAAAGTGGGGGCAACCGTGGCCGGCCAGTGGAGAATAACTGGTGAGAAATAGGAGGTGAAAAAATAGCAAATGATCAATGGTGATCAGGTGCTGCTAAACTTTGCCGGGGAGCCTGAAATTTGTGGAAATATGAGGGAACTACAAAGGAGAAAAGAAAAGAAAATCGGTGATGCGAATTGAATTGGACTATGTTTATTTGATGATGATTAGTCTCTGGGCAGAATCCTGAAATGAATGAATTGATTTGGGATTTCTTTATCGCTAGAGGAAATTGAATAGGTTTAACTTGGCACATTGAGGGGAGAGGTTGAAGAGGACAGTGTGGTTCATCAAGCTTTGAAGTTTCCAATGCAGGCTTTATAGGACACCAGAAAGAAGGCAGGTGTTTGTAGTCCCACAGCACAACAAAGTGAAAAGTTTGATGCATTGATTTGGGTGTTTATAACAAAAAGAAAGTTAGTGTTTGAAGCCGGATAGATCCTTGAGAGTACACTCTATCTATTAGAGTTTTAATTCCAGCATGTAGTGTTCATCTTTAAGTACACCGTGATTCAGTGAGCGTGCCTCAATCTAAAATCGAAGAGTGCCACGTCCCATGTCACATTATACTTTTTCACTAATAATTGATCAAAGCATGTGCATGTACAATGTACAAAAGATGCATTACTAGATTTGCATTTCAATATTCATTTAATGAAATTTGGTTTCAAAGCAATTGACAGTATATTATAAGGAAAAATCAATGGCCAATATATAAACTGAAAGACTTTCTTAACTTAGAATCAGATGGAATTCAGGGCCTGTTTGGCAGAGCTCCATTTGATTATGATTCTCCTATAGGAGCTGATTCTCGGAGAGAAGTGATTCCGTAGCTGAAAGTGATTCTCTAATTCTCTAGTATAAATTGTCAAAATCAGGATGGAAAATCACTTCACAGAATCAGGAGAAGCTACTTTTTTGAGCTCGCAGCCTCTTAGTTCATTGCAGAGAATCACTTCTCTTCAGAAAACTGTTTGGCAGAGGTACTCCTGGATTCACTAGAGAATCAGCTCCGGGAGCTACTGTCAAACGAGGCCTCAGTATGAAAGGATAGCTTTACAGAGAATATTGTGGTGATGGGATATCTAACATTGTATTCAACATTTAATTATAACCATAGTTGATTTAGAAATGTGTACACTCAAGGCTCAGAAGTTGAGTTGTCTTTTGTCTTCCATACCGAGGAAATATAATCAGTATAGTTCGTCAAACACCTTTATGTTTCAGTGGTCAGAAGTGATCTCTGTAAAAAAAACATTGTAACATTCTGATTCCAGATTTTGCTGAAGGACTGTAGAATTCAATCGTGGAATTGCTTGTATCACACAGTTTTGTGGTTTTGATAGATGATAGCTCCACATGACCATTCCACTGGTCTCAGGAAAACTTCAGTCTGCTATTTGACTCTACCTGACTTGCTTTTAGCCACATGCTGGAAGTTTTTCAAAAACTGATGAAACGCTGGCCTACATTCTCTGAGTGAGCCGCCTGGTTTGTCCTTTCAGTCAGTGCTGACTGCTGATTCCTTTGGCAGGATCTGCCTGAGCTATATTTTGTATAATTATCTGCTTATCCGTTTTTCTTATCCACCGATGGTTTGCATGGCAAAGGAGAACCTATCATCCAGTTCTCAGGGTCCACTCTTAGCCCTACTATGATTTGCTTTTGAGGCTTGTTTTTCTAGCTGTACTTGCATTCTAACTGAAAGGACTAATGTCAAAGTAAAAGTGCCATGAGAACTTTAACAAAAAAAACACATTTGTTGATGAAACAGCAATTCAGATACCAAGTCTGGAAAAAACCATCGAAGTTGTATCATCAAAATACAGAAGCCAGCTCCACCAAGTTTTTTAGCATGTGTTTACGCAAAGTGGGAATAAAAGGAAAAATTGAAATGAATTTTTAGCATGTGTTTACGCAAAGTGGAATAAAAGGAAAAGAAAAAATGAAATGGCAATAGGCTCATACCACAACAGAAACTGCAGAACAGGAGCTTTTCATGAGGTAAAAATAAAAAACAATCTGAATCAATATTGGTGCTGCCCAGGCTCGAACTGGGGACCTTTAGTGTGTAAGACTAACGTGATAACCGACTACACCACAGCACCGTTATGACGGTAGTTAACGCACTTAATTACAGAAACTATCAGACAGTGTTTAACCACTCCAGTAACAATGAAACACTATGGGCAGGTGAAAGAAGACAGTACATTCATTGAAAAGATTCGGTCACACATTTGCGGCATCCGTGAGATGGAGGATGGAAAGGAGGTTAAATTTTATTGATTTGGTGCTACAGTTGACTGTTAATGTTGTTCTACATCAGCTATAACAAGCAACGATTAAACATATGTACTGTACAGGTGGGGAGATGAATAAGTATATAAATTGAATTCTGCACATGGCTGAGACTAAGAGGAGCATTGTTTCTGTCCTAAGTGTATGCTGTACTGAACCTAAATGTCACAGCATATCTTCACATCAGCGTAAGGGTATTGCAGATTCGTCAAGCACCAGCCAGGCAGCAACTATGTAGGCGCCTGTGGTTTTCCTAGCTATATTGGGACTTGGGAGTATCCTGATTCATCTACTATCTGCAAGACAAGATGGTTTTACGCGTCAGTTTTAAATCATATGAGGTCTGAAGGTTGAATCATGCATAATTGCTTGCACAATGATGATGTAATATCAGTAGTTTCAGTTTAGACAATAATTAAGTGAAATAGAGTGATGCAAATATCTTGCCGGGAAATGAGACAGAGACATATATTTATTATTTGTCAATTAACTCTAGCAGAAAGTACAAATACTTTTAAGCCCATATATCTTAATAAAGTAATGGCAAAGATAGCACAACAATACTTACATTGCTTGAACTTGGTAAAGGGGATCAAACATGAAGAGTTCCCTCTGCTCATATGTTGGATTTGTTAACCACCGACAGAACATCCATGCTGCCCCAGCAACTGATGACACGGATAGGATTGCCAAGAAGCCGAAATGGGAGACATCGTTCGCAACAATAGCCATAGCAAGCATGACTAACTCTGCAAGGCTTGCAATTGAAACCTCCATTCCTCCGATTAGATTTGCTTTTGAAGCAGGAACACCTGTTTGGACGATCTGAGTCCCAACAACATCATAAGACATGTGCCCCAACCTAGACAATGCCTGCAGATTAACAACACAGAATGATACGAGGATTACTTTATAGTGTTCGACTAAATTCAACTGAAAGGGGAATATGAAGTGAAGATTTCATTCTTACAATGGATGCTAGGAATATAAGTAGAGGCGTCCTTTGTGAAATTGAACCAGCCCAATACACTGTAAGCGCGACTGACAGGAGTGAAGCTTGAAATATCAATCCAGCGGCTCCTGCCTGTTATAACATCAGCCATTTGCATCAACCGTGGAGGAAACCATGGGAACAAAACCAACAAGCTAGAGGTCAAACCTTCAGAATTCCAACTCTTTTAACCAGGCTTGAGGAGATGAATGTTGCAACAAGGCCCATGATAGAACACAATCCACTGAAAGCACCAACAATGGACGGACTAATACCTGTTTAAAATTGATAGATATAGTCTTGTACAGAGGCTTTTTAAGGGTCATATAGATTTGAACAGGAGAAGTTAAACCTACCACGATGCATCAACAATGCTGTCATTATGGCACCAGGAGCGAGTGCGACATTAAAATTTAGGAACACGGTAGCTGCACTTGCAGGTAGAACTGTTTGCTGCTTATACTCATTCCAGCCATGTCTAATAGCACTCAAGCTATTTTGAACTGAAGGTTGAAGAGACTGTTAGGCCACCTACTGAAGTAAAAGTAAATAGCCAATCGTGTCAAAGTTGCTCACCTATCTTGCGTACATCTAATAGATCAATACAAATAGACTCATCAGTGGCAGTTCTAGAGGAATCAAGTGCATGGCACGAAACTCTGTTAATTAGTTGACCCAAGATAATCTGAAATCGGAAAGTCCATATAGCGTTCTGTGAGTATGCTACATATGGCTATTCAAGTCCCAGTAGTGAAGATAACTATAGTTTACCAGAACAGGGAAACTGCATATCATTAGACCACATGCAATCTTCAAACAGGTCACAGGATGGTACTTGGAGAGCAGAAGTCCAAAAACCGCAGCACCAACAGTCTGCAATCATCCCAAAAAAATATTATTAAATATAATTAGTCCAATCAAAACAGGATGATGTGTTCAGCTATTTGCAACCAACAAAAAAAGAAAACAAGATTTATCAATGATCAGCCTTGTTGTGTGCTGAAGTCTCAGTCAATCAAATAAGAAGATGATATGCAAGTCTAGGAGTGAGAAAAATCACACCTCACAAAGTAGATCAACTCGATTAAGCACAGCGTTTGCTTGAGCTAATGCAACGGGCCTGTTTGTTCCTGCCAACTTCACAGAGGAAAGAATTGTGAGGGAAAAAGTTGATCACAGAAAGAAGTAAGTTTATTCTGAAATCTCAAAATTATTCAAGATAACAAACTTTTCCACTCGAACTACTATAGATTTCTTAGTTTCATCTCACAATATTTATGTTGTATGAAGGGAACGATCAAATATTTCAGTCAAACAAAACAACACTCTACAGAAGTGGCATGGGTATCAGCAACCCTACCAACACAACCCAATCCCGCTCCATCGCAACTCCTAGCGCCAATCCTGCAAGCCTTTCGACGGCTCCAGCTGCCACTAGGGCAATGAACCAAGGTCTCAGAACCAAAGCTTTTGTAGAAGCATGGCTCAGATTTTTTAGAGCATATATGACTGTAGCAGCTGATATCAACTGAGTCGTGACCTGCAAAACCGGGTTGCCCAAAGAACTGGCATCAAATAAAGCATGTTTTCCAGTGTTGCGTATGTACAACATGACAACTTGTCTTTTTCCCCCATAACATAAGAAACTAGAGAAGATAAAGGACAAGCACCTGAACAGCATTCAATGCAGTGTACATGGGTATTCGAGGGAAATGATCCATAAGTTTGCCAACTATTGGTGCCCCAATAAAAACTGAAAGCTGGATACCATAAAATTAATTAGACTACTGATATCAAAGG
Source organism: Echinochloa crus-galli (assembly GCA_900205405.1). Classification (NCBI taxonomy): domain Eukaryota; kingdom Viridiplantae; phylum Streptophyta; class Magnoliopsida; order Poales; family Poaceae; genus Echinochloa; species Echinochloa crus-galli. The sequence continues at coordinate 430,037 of OAMR01000606.1, forward strand.
TTTCTCTTAAATTAAGTGCAGTGCCACAGTGACAAGTACCTTTGTGAAGAAACCAACAATAGCAACAGGCAATAGGCTTCGATGAAGAATTGCCAGCGCAGCAGGCCAAGCGAAATTCCACAGTTGTTCCACCAAGTTACCAAATAAGTAACTAGCATATAGAGCTGCATCGAAGTTGTATGATGTTTAAAGGGTATTTAAGTTCCATGATTGAAATATCTTAAAGTTAAAAAAGAAGAAGAAAGAATCCTTAGGGGCATATATAGTCATACAGCTGCTCTCGTTCTATGAGACCATGAAAATATTAAAGATCTACACATGACATGGATCTTCTTCCTTCCAAGAAATTTGCAGCATCTTTGCATAACTTATACATGTCAAACATTAAAATGGATACTACAATGAGATTGTCCTGAAAAAACTCCCTTACCATGTAGTCCAGCAGGATGAGCTGGAGTGGAGGCCAAAGTATGTTGCTCTCCTTCAGACAAGACCTGCATTATAAACAGATGATCAGTGATCACAAGAGGACAAAAGAAACCATTAGACAAAGAACATAGGAAAGAGAAGAAGATTCATACCGGCAACTCCTCAAAACTAGAAGGACAGGAGACCCTATCATGCAGCGGAAAAGGACTGGAATCCAGGACATCTCCTAGAAGATTAACGACCGGAATGGAGCATCCCGGTAGCAATGATGGGTGATCATCGAAAACCTCTTCTTTACTTACAGTATTGACATCAACCTCAACATTTGTAATGTAACACTTTGGGACAAAACTGTGTAGCCTGGCAAAAAAAATTATGCAACATGTTAATCTACAAAAGCTTAAATCAAAGAGCAAATTCTAATGCAAGAACTCAACCAGTCGGATGCCAAATGCTATGCGGTGTTTCTAATTGAATTAACCTCTCTTGTGAAACAGTTGTATTTGCTGTTCAACACATAGAAACACACATAAGACAACTAAATTTAGCCTTTCTTTTTTCCACAACCACCAGGCTACCCCACAAACACTAAGGCAAAGGCAGCAAAATCCACAAAAAAGCCACTAGCCAGTAGCCCAGCATCCACGACAAAAACTAGGCATCAGGAACATGCTTTGATGATCACTACCTCAAACCATACCCTTCATCTCAATGTAACCGTCACCATTCCAACATCCAAATTCCCACATCAAGCATCCAAATGAGAGGAGCCTAACCTACCAAGGTCCACACCCGCCCTAATCCCAACTACCATTCTTGCACAAAAAAACCATCCCCAGCTCTAATCCCCAATCCTAGCAAACCACCCCTCGTCTGTCGTCTCAGCTCCACGATTCCAAGGAAAGAGCCTTCATCCATTCCTCGCGCACCAAATAAAGAAAAGAACGCGGCGAGAGCGCGAGCACCGGCAGCAAGTAGACGCCAAACAGACAGACAAGCAGACATTCACCTGAGCGCGGCGGCGCCGGGCGAGGCGGCGGACCTCAGGCGCAGCAGCGTCCACGCGCCGGGGAGGCGCCGGCTTCCGGCGGGCGTCCGCGGCGAGGCGAGGAGAGCGGAGGCTGCGGCGGCGGCGAGCATCCCCATGGCTCTTCTTCTGCTCCTGCTGCGGCGGCGGCGGCGCGACTACTCATGCAGCCTCTTCAGTGCCGGCGGGCAACGGTGACGGACGGGGCCGGGTCATGCTCCTCAGCGCGAGGCTCCGGAAGCTTCTGGAAGCATGGGCCTGCGCCGCCGCCCGCAGCCTTATCTTGGCGCGGGGCGAGAGGCGGAGGAGCCAGAGACGGAGAGGCGCCAAGTTGCTAACTTTCCAAGCGAGGGAGTGGAGAAGAGAGCGAGGAGAAGATGGAGGGGAGATAGGAGGGGCCCTGTCGACCGTCTGATGGGGATCGGATGGCTGAGGGTTTTTCTACTTTTTTGCCATGGAGAGGAAAAGCCCAGAATTGGAGTAGGAAATGCAGCAGCTGCTGCTCCGTCTGAAGCAGGGGATGGAATCTCCGGGGAATTTATAGGACAGTGAACACGTATGCATTTTACAAGTTGAGTTTCTTTTTTACACGAAAAGCGCCTGAATTTGATTTTAACCAGGACAATTCCTGTGGTGTTTCTAGCAACACGTTTTGCCTCACCCAGCACCCGAAGAAGCTCATGTTCTTGGCAGTGATGTTTCACGTAGTATACTTTTGGTTTTGGCATTTTTCTAGAACCATTTGGGACCCGCACCAATGGTCATGCTTTATCGAGCGGTTCTTGGCCATAAAAAACGGATACAAATGTAGATATACCCTGGAGTTCCATGATTGAGAATTTCATCGGTCACCAGCCACTTGTTTTCCTCTTCTGAGTCATCAGGTTTGGTTTTAGTCATTCAACTCTAAAATTAGAAATCTTTAGTCACAAAATTATCAAAAATTATTTATATTTGACAATAAAACTATTTTGATGGATGGTTTCTCTGACACGCGAAGGACACGTGGCATTAAGACCCACGCATCAGCTATTTCTCTCTTCTTTCCTCTATCTCTCTTTCCCACATCCATTTTGGCAGCGGCGCCACGGCCGTGCCCTCCCTCTCCCGCACCAGCTCCTCCATTGCTAACGCCGCGCCCGGCCGCCCGCGTCCTAACCCTTCCCCTGCGTTGGCTACCGTCCCTGCCTCTTCCTTGCGCCGTCCGTAGTCTAACCCTACACCACATTGCACCATCCGCCACCCGCCTATGACGATCCTAAATAGCCTGTCGGAGCTCACTCACGAGAAATGAGGATAGTGCGAGCACATGTGACAAGGAGGAGAGAGCGTGAGCATGGCTCTGGCTCCTCGTTAGGCCCGCCTCCTGCTCTCGAGAGGCCATGAGCTTAGACTTTCACACCATCCAGGTTTGCCACATAGTTGTGGGCTGCCTTTGTCGATGCCTGTCGCCCGGCGATGTGCCTCCTTTGCTTCCCCACTCGCTGCGCAGACAATGGCTCTTTCATGAGTGTGCGAGTCAAGGAGGTGATAACGAGTTGGGGGCTAGACCGAGAGGACGTGGCGGCAGACAAGGAGATAGGTCTATAGAGTGGTTGTGGTCTCAGCGTGGTTGCGCAAGGCATGGAGGCGGTGGCAGGGTCAGCGCTGGGCCGAGAGGATGGAGGAGAAGGAGGCGACATCAACGGTGTGGAGGAGGGAGAACAAAGCGGAAAAAAGAGAAAATGATGAGGTGACATATCGGCTATTGACATGTTAAAACAGCTACATGATTAAATGTAAACGATTTTGATAGTTGGATTATTGAAGATTTCTAATTTTGGAGTTCGATGGTCGAAACTCAACCGAGGATATAGTTTGATGGCTAAAAATAGACTTTTTTCTAAACAAAACTATATATTTTTTTTTATAATACGACAACTCATGGAGAGACATAGGGAGCAAAAGAAGGACTTGCACATGGTCTTTATTGACCTCGAGAAGGCATATGATAAAGTACCAAGAAATGTCATATGGTGGGCTTTGGAGAAGCACAAAGTCCCAACTAAGTACATTACCCTTATCAAGGATATGTACAAGGATGCGATGACGGTTGTCCGCACTTATAGTGGAGACAGTAGTGATTTTCCAAATAAAATAGGTCTGCATCAGGGGTCAGCATTGAGCCCTTATTTATTCGCTCTGGTGATGGATGAGGTCACAAGGGATAGTGAAAAATGAGCAAGGGTCTTTGCACTTCCCTCGACGGGTGCGAAGGGCAAGGAAGCTAGCCGAGCCAACTAGGTTTCGGGTGGGTAGTTGGAACGTAGGGTATCTAACGGGTAAGTTACGAGAGATAGCCGAGGTAGCAATTAGGAGGCGTGTAAATATTCTATGCGTTCAGGAGACTAAATGGAAGGGCCAGAAGGCGAGGGAAGTAGAGGGTACTGGCTCCAAGCTTTGGTATACGGGGGCAACTTCGGGAAGGAATGGTGTAGGCATCTTGATCGATAAGAGCCTTAAGAATGGAGTTGTTGATGTTAGCATTTATCCTATCACTTTACATATCCCCACAGAGAGATAGAGAGAACATAGTAATTTCCATAAATTGTTTTCAACCATGTGACGAGAGAAAATGTATCACCTTTTATAGGTAACAAAAGATCACCTGTGATAGTTCCTAACTCCCTATTTATGTCCAAATATATATCCGAGCTGAGCAGATGACAGAGGAGCCAATACAAAAATAACGCATCACCCAAAAAAAATGGTTAATATGGTCAATATCAGTGCACAATTTTATTATAGAGTTATCTTAACCGAAAACTAGGTAACGGAACCTGCTGAGTTTTATGTGATGAAACTTCTCTCATATATCATAAAACTCTATTTTCTCTCTCCTCTACCACGTCAGCAAATTTAATGCCACGAAACTCTTTATAAAATCTTTAGTACAGTAACTCAGCGTATAAATCTAGAGCATTTGCACCTCGCGACGCTGCTCGCAATTTTTTTTAAAAAAGAAAACCATGCTCGCGCATCGAACAAAGATAAGATTCCAGCTAATGCAGATGAATCCATGATCCATGCATTGGGGCCGCATGCCGGTCCTTTTCTTTCCTTCTTCCGAGTTCCGACTGCCGGTTATTGCAACGCCAGCCGCTCGAGTCGCGCGCGCGACCATTTCTTTTTCGTGGTTTACGTCCATGGACGATGTGACCAAGTAGAGTTTTATCAGGCGCAGGCGCCTCAAACGTGTGCCTCTCTGGAACCTGTCAACTGTGTGGAGAGGGCAAGAGAGGGGAGTACTTGTTTATGACTCTTGTCTTTTGATGCCGTGTGGAGTCAGTTCCAAGTTCAAAACACATGGTCACTGTCTGTCGTCTTGATCCATGGCCACAAGTTCAGAACCTACGGAACACCTGAAAAGTCGAGCGTGGAAGTTTCTAAATCCTTTAGGACTTTGCACTCGTGGGAGGGAATATAAATTTATCTTAGGGCTGTGGAATCTTCTTGTCTTCTTGGACATGAAAAAGTTTTTCTTTTTTAACGCGGGGAATTGAGAAAAGATTGTCAACCGGGGCTGAGCGACAGTGCAAATCATGACCACCAACACTGAGTCTACATCTTTCCCGACAGCTTTTTTTTTTTTTTTGCACACAAGTGACCAACAACGTTAACACCACTATTGTATTGTTTAAGTGGTCGAAGTGTTTGTTGTATAAATTTTCATCTTTTCTCCCACAGTTTTAGCAATCGCCAACTAAGTAATCCCAAAAATTCATCACCCACCGTTTTCTTGTAGCCAGTGAACCAACTACACCATCGCTGTTGGACCCTTACCAAGAGACTGTTGGAAAAAAAACAACAAGCCTTGAAGTGAAAAGTACCAGAGATAAATACAGTCAACGCGATTAGAACATTGAACCAATTTTCTTAGTGCCACAAAAATTAGACACACTTCATAAGTCACAAATTTTCAAATTTGCCTCGATGCCATACATTTTTTTTTAACTTTTCTTCTCAATGTCATTCCGTCACTATCCGTCGCTATTTCTATCAACGCCCTGTTAACTTGGAGGAAAAAGATGATTTCACCCCTAGCGCCACATATCAGTGCGCAACTTTCTCTTACCCCGACCCCTTCTCTCTCCGTTTTCTCCTGAAGTAGGGGACGAGCATGCGTGGGAGGACGCGCGACGCCACGTGCGCATGGTCAGGGGTGGACGGTGGAGTGCACGCCGCGAGAAAGGCGGTGTGTGGTCGCACTATTGGGAGTGGCGGCACAGGGTGGGGCACACGACGCGGGAGGCGCAGGGCGTGGTCGCACCATGGGAGGCGACAGCGTGGGATGGTGGGCACCGACGTCAACAACGCGCCGCGGGGAGGGTGGGGCACGACCTCGAAGCAAGGGGTAGGCAGCGCGCGGCGTTGGGACATTGGGGAGCGGCAACAACAGCGGGAGAGCAGTCGCGGATGGCGGCACCGTACCACGGGTTGGGTGGGAGCTACCGCGTCACGGGGAGGGTGGAGGTTAGGGAGCGGCCGTTGATGGGGACGATGAAGTGGAGAGAGAGGCGGGGCCACGCGTCTGGGGGACGACCGGCGTCGGGAGGCATGCCTTGCGGTGGAGAGAGCAAGGGAGGCAGTGGCTTGGGGGGGGGACCCTGACGAGTGGGTCCCTAACAAAGGTCTACTTGACATTCACTTAGCACTTTATGGATGAAAGTGGCACTTCATGGCACCGAGAAAAATAGGTCTAATTTTGTGGCACAGATAGAATTGGCTATAGAATGTTATATGCAGACTTCGATTAGCGAACTGCTTTCTTTTTACGGGTAACTAGCTCATATAACAGAAGTACTAAAATAAAAGCAAACGACCATGTACATTAAGTACGAGTTTTAGCCTGTCCTTATTGTAATCCTATGGTGCTGTAGAATTATGCTTAACCATTCCCATGTATGAAGGTGTTGTGAATGGTTAAATAAACTTTATTCATATAAAAAAAGACCTATGGCCATTGTCTGCCTCAATGCACGCACCAAAGAAAGAATGTGCATCGATTTATGTTTTCAAAGTTTATTTACGGGGCTCATGTTAAACTATAAGAACAACTGTATGTGTACCACACTTTGTATGCTCAGGCTCTTGATGATAGTAATGGCAAACATCCCACAAGAAGACCGAACGCGAATGGTGTTCCTATATTCGTTATCCTTGTCAATATCAAATTAGCACAGACAGTTGAAAACTAGTTATGGGAGTTCATGTCAAAATTTAAGAATATCCAATATGCACCATACTTTGTGTAGGGTCAAGCTGACTAATGACAACACCCCACGAGAAGACCAAACCAAATGGTGTTCCTGTATCTTAGGCCAGTCTCAGTGGGGGTTTCATATGAGATTCATGGCATTAAATATGCTGATGTGACAGAGGAGAGAGAGTGAAGAGTTTCATGGGATGTGAGAGGAGTTTCATCACCATAAAACTCATTTGGCACAGTTACCTAGTATTTGGTCTAAGTAACCGTGTGATAAAATCCTGCACTAAGATTGGCCTTAGAATTCTAGGCCTCCCCATATTCTTTATCCTTGTCAATATAAATAAACCTCAGACCGTTGAAAATTACACCTAACCATTAGTACCATTTGCATTCTTCACGTTAACTTTGGAGCAATAAATTTGACGTTAACCTTTGTAGATGTACGTACGGAGTAGTATCCAAACAGCACACCGCTCGCAATAACTCTAGTTAGAATTACGAAATTCCAAGCAAACAAATTTGAATTTGCTATGGAAATTGCCCAAGCAAAGCCCCCAAACACCTCCATGCGCAGAAAAGTGCAGCCACCTGACGAGTGGCCATAGCACTTTGCCACCTCAGCAGCCGCCTCGGCCACCCAATCGCCCGCCAGCTCAGCTCGCGCCGCCCTCCGGCCCCACATGTCATCCTCCCACGCCGCCTCGCCTCCCTCTCCCCTCCTCCCCGAAGCGAAATGCCTCTCCCCTTACTCACACGACACGCCAACACCCACCGCACCCCCACTGCAGCTGGGCCACCCGTAACTTCGGGCCCACATGTCGGTTACGTAACCCACGAATGCGTCCGTACGAAACGGCCGGTAGCTTGCGGAGGAAATCTTCCGAGGTGTGAATGGGGCCCACGCAACAGTCCAAAAATCCGCTGCGCTTTTTTTTTTGGTGTCTTATCTCTTTCCTTCGTCTCTCCCCCCTTCCTTCCCCGGACCGAGTTCCGGTGCAGTGGCCATAGCCACTGCAAGACAAGCAGTCCGCAGCTGTGAGAGAATCACCTGTTGGTCACTGTAGCAATACTGTGCATCACTGTTTACAAAAGTACTGTGCGTCCCTGTTCAATCCTGTAGCACTTGATCTGGTTCGTTCATCTTTGAAATGGACGGTCACTGTAGCGTGCAGTGCTTATCTTGCAGTGGCTATAGCCACTGCACCGGATCTCAGTCCTCCTTCCCCGCCCACGCCACGCGTGTGTTCTTCCCAGCCATCCAATCCCCGCCTCGCGGAATCCGGCGCCAAATCCCCTCATCTTATCGCCAAATCGACCGCCCACCGGCATGATGAACCCCTCATCATCGCCCCCGCTGCTACACCGCAGCGAAACGGCCCTGGTTTAGCCGTCAAAGCCCCGCCTTTCTGCAGCTCGCTTTCGCTAGTGCCGCGAGCCTCCCGCGCGAGGACCTGGAGATTGGATTGCGGTGTACCCTGCCCCCTTCCTTCCTCCGGTGGATTGGGATATAGGCGGGTGTAGAGTTGGTGATTTGGTGGGATTTCTTGGGTGGAATTTGATCGGGGAAGGAGAAGAGCCCGCCGTCTGGGAGGAGGAGGAGGAGGAGGAGGAGGTGAGTCTCGCGTGGTTGCGTGCTCTGCTGGGCTGCCGCCGGGATGGCGACGCACTTCACGCCGTCGCAGGCGCACGCGGCGTCGCACCACGCGGCGCACCACCACCACTCGGCGGCCGCGGCGGCGTCGGCCGTCGCGGCCACGGCCACCGCGCGCCTGCACGCGTCTGCGCCGCTGGCAGACCTGGCAAAGAGGGCTTTTGATACTGGCATTGCAGGGGGCTATGGAAACACTGTATTTGCGCACTCTGCGCTCATCTCAGCCTATGCGAGGAGTGGGCTCGCTACTGAGGCCATGGGGGTGCTTGAGTCCATGAAGGGTGCAGGCTTGCGGCCTACTACAGTGTCATACAATGCAGTGATTGATGCATGCGGAAAAGGGGGTGTCGACCTTAGGTGCACCCTTGGGTATTTCCGTCAGATGCTGCAGGATGGGCTCTGTCCGGACCGCAAGACGTTTAATTCACTTCTCGCTGCATGTAGCCGGGCTGGCCATTTGGAAGATGCCCGCACTGTCTTCGATGAAATGATCCATCTTGGCAGTGGGCGTGACATATACACTTACAACACATTTGTTGATGCAATTTGCAAGTGTGGCAACATGGAGCTGGCTATGCAGGTTGTCTTGGATATGGAAGCAAACAATATCAAGCCGAATGTTGTTACATATAGCACGCTTATGGATGGCTTCTCCAAACTGGAGAAATATGATGATGCACTCAAGTTGCGTGGAAAGATGAAGTCTTTGGGAATTCAACTGGACCGAGTTTGCTACAACACCTTGCTGGCGATATATGTGAAGACAGGGAAGTATGATGAAATTGCTACTGTGTGTGAAGAGATGGAGAGTTTGGGTATTGAGAAGGACACTGTAACTTACAACTCCTTGATTAATGGATATGGAAAGCAAGGACGCTTGGACATGGTTGCTTTCCTTGTTCAAGATATGTGGGCTCAAGGTGTAGCCCCTAGTGTGCTAACATACTCAACTTTGATAGATATCTATTCAAAGGCAGGAATGCATGGAGATGCATTTAATGTCTACTTGGATTTTAAAGAGTCTGGCCTAAAGGCGGATGTTGTTCTGTTCAGCTCTTTTATTGATACATTGGCCAAGAACGGCTTGGTAGAGTGCGCTTTGTCTTTGCTTGATGAGATGATGAAGATGGGTATCAAGCCAAATGTTGTAACCTACAACACAATTATTGATGCATTTGGCAAGTCTAAGATTCTTACTGAGGAGGATCCTGAGAGTGGGGACATGGGAATTGTTGGGGTCTATGGTGGCCAGATTGTAAGGGCCGCTAATCCAGCGACCAGAGGATGGCGCTGTGCCACTGATGTTCGGATGAGAAGGTCCCAAGAATTATTTTTCATTCTGGAATTATTTCAGAAGATGGTCCAGCAGGGTGTACGGCCAAATGTCGTAACGTTTTCTGCGATCCTGAATGCTTGCAGGTACATTTTCACTGTTTCATTAGTGCCTTTCTAATGCTACTGTTGTTCTAGCTCTTGGTATGATGCCAGTTGTTTGTCCATTTTACGGCCATAAAAATACGCATTGTACAGTAAAAAAATCTACAACTGGTGCCGCTTTACCTTGGATATTGAGCTCTTATTTCTGTCAGCTTGAACTAAATAGCTTAAATATGGATTTATGTTACACTGGTTAAACTTCAGTCTTCCTGTATTTCATGAATACACAAAAATACTCTATATTCTATAACCTACTGTTTTCTTTGATAACTAAAAAAAGAGGCTATGGCAACTGTTTCCTTGTGCTATTCAAAACAAATAGCACATGAGCGAATAATGAGCCTACTAATTCATCTAGAAAATCACGTTTATATTAGTGTGCGTCTTAAGTTCTATGTGGTTTCTAACTATTTTGCCTCAACCTTGTTCTTGCAGTCGCTGTAATAGTTTTGAAGATGCAGCCCTTTTACTGGAACAGCTTCGCTTGTTTGATAACTTTGTATACGGGGTTGCATATGGGCTTCTGATGGGCCATCGAGAAGCCTGGTCTCAAGCACGGTCCCTTTTTAATCAGTTGGGACGCATGGATTCTCCAACATCTTCCGCCTTTTACAACGCTCTTACTGATGTGCTATGGCATTTTGGCCAGGTAGGTTTACTCCTTGTATACTTGGATTTAAGTATTGTTGTAGATTTTTTTCTAAAAAAAGGAAGTACTGTTGTTATTATTACTCCCTCCGTCCCCAATTGTAGGTCGTTTTGGCTTCTCTAGATATGACAAAACATATATCTACATACATATCTTTTTCTATGTATCTGAGAAAGGCAAAATAACTTACAATTTGGGACGGAGGGGCAATTAGGAGATCTCTGACGTTCTGTTAATATGGTTTCCTACTGTTAATTTTCAAATGAACTACCTTTATGTTAATCACAAGAAACGGGGTCCATGTTGGCGTTCTTCGAGCTGGGAACAGTAATTCCGTCTTGTAAAAACCCTTCACAAGTATTGTTCCACATTCCTCGATCTCAATGACCCTGTCAGGATTGGCAACATTGTGATTATATTTATGTGTGATTATATTTATGTTTTATTTCACTTTTGGCAACTGTTTGTCGTCTCACATCCATCCTAACTTTTTATTGCTTGACTTCTGCAATTTCTTTCCATGCACATACTTATCTCATTGTTATCTAGCTCTGTTGTCTTAGTGACATTGTGTTCCTCACTATTTTCAGAGACAAGGAGCTCAGCAAGTTGTGCTCGAAGGGGTAAACCGGCGTGTTTGGGAGAACACATGGAGTGAATTCTGCCTGGACCTGCACCTTATGTCATGTGGTGCAGCTCAAGCAATGGTTCATGCATGGCTCCTGAATGTGCGCTCCATTGTCTTTGAAGGACGAGCTATGCCTGAATTTTTAAGGTACTTGATCCCTGATATCTATTACCTCCATTTTATCATGCATTTGTGCAGATCTGGAACCATAGGACAGAATCTCCTGGCTTCATCTGAACTAACACCATGTTTATCTGTATCTACAGCATTCTGACAGGATGGGGAAAGCATAGCAAGATAGCTGGTTCAAGCACTCTCCGACGTGTCATTGAAGCACTGCTCCTTTCAATTGGAGCGCCTTTTCAGGTCGAGCGCTTTAACATTGGAAGGTTTGTATCACCTAGTGCTGTGGTGGCTGCCTGGTTGAGAGAGTCTGGCACCATTAACATCCTCCTCCTCCGCAACGAGCGAGTACAGCATGCAAACCCGTCCAATCTGGTACCGAGGTTACAGGCTTTGCAGTTGTAGCCCCTAGATCTCATCTCATAATCCCTGTTAGTGTTGAGTCTATTACAAGCTTCACCTTAGTTTTTGTTCACCTTCCTTCAGAAGGTTGTAGTGTATCATAGGTTCAGGGAGGTAGGCAAATAGCTTACTCTTATCAGATCCCAGTGTTCTAGGCTTTTTTAGCCAGAAATGTAATGTTGTAAAATTGGCAGCCTGCCTTACAACTCTTTTTCATTGATAAAAATCAAACTTCTTCGCAATCGGTGCTTCACTGTCCCGGCCTCCGACCTGTGACTCTCTTCCTTGACTGCAAAGAAAAGACTGTTCCTGGGATTGGTGATTTATCGCTATTCATGCGCAGTCAATGATGCGCATCAAGGCGCTGTGTTCCTCTTTCGTTTTGTTTGATGAAAGCTACACTTGCCCGTTGATGGTGACACCTCCATTGCTTTCTCCTTTGGCTCGTGATTCCCTTTGCTACTTTGAAAGATGCCATGCCAGCTTTGCTGAAGATGCAACGAGCTTCTCCTCATTCATAAACAGCCTGTGGCTGTGGCTTTTTTCTGTGGCAGTAGCTCAAGTGGGTGGCTGGGGAGGGCTATAAAGGCTGGAACTGGAAAAGAGTGGCGAATAGCAGTGCAATGTGTTCTTTGCTGATTCAGATTTGGAGCTTGTGGCCAATATCTGATGAATCATCCTGCATAATTGAACCTGGAGATGATACTTTTACATGAGGATTTGTCAGCCATGCAAATGGGTCAAAACGGACGCTGGAATTCTGGAAATTGTGTTTTCCTTCCTCAGTTTGGATTTTCTTTTTAGTATTTGAAATGACATCTTGCACGAGGGGCGGTCAAAAGAAATAATGAAGAAAACCATTTGCGTGTGCCAATTCAAGCCAGAGAAAAGGAAAAGGGATTACGTGGTCCAGGTGTGCAATTTAGTTGGGCATGCAGTTGCGATCTGCAAACATCCTTTTTGCTAGTTGATTTCTTTATCTTTCTGAAGGAAAGCTGATGTATGTAGGATTGTAGGGCCTTTGATTAAGAGAGCGATCGATCGTAGCCTATCTGTGTGCTACACTGCTACTTTTTTCAAAATCCGAGTGCTACTTGTCACATACTCCGTATATGTATGTAAACAGTGATAAGCATACAGTACTGGAAACGTACCTTTGTTGAAAAGATTAACAAAAATATTTCGAATTTATTTGACTAACATTCAGGAGTTGATGATAACCAGGTTCCAAATAGTGCACCAGCTGTGAGAATTACTTGAAGACCTCTCTTTTTATGAGATGACAAGTTTGAAGCTTTGGAGTCAATCGCCAGATCCATATAGTCGAGCTGCCAAAGTTTCATGGCTGCACTGCGAAACTAATGATTACTTGTGATCCAATGTTTTTGGAAGGAATATGCTCTCGTGCGAGAACAATCTTGGGAAACCTGGACGAACTTGACAGCTGAAAGAGGTTGGTCGACGGACTGACTATTTCAGGATAAATGCTCTTCTTTTTGCCCAAACTGTTACTGGCTGTGTTTAGTTCCCCAAATTTCTCAAAAATTCTCTCTCCAAACTTCACTATTCACCTATCACACCAAATCACTCTCCTCGTGCATGGAGTATTAAATGTAGGTAAATAAAAAAAATCTAATTACATAGTTTTGATGTACACAACGAGACGAATCTTTTGAGCCTAGTTAGATCATGTTAGGACAATGTTTACCACAAACAAACGAAAAGTGTTACAGTACACTACGGTGTCTGATGTGACATTTTTACCAAACTTTCTCTTTCTCTTTTTGAAACTAAACACACCCACTGCTGGATGGTTATCTGGATTCAGAAAGGGGCTTTGGGAACCGTTCAATGTACCTGGACGGGAGGTCAATCCCAACCCAATGACTAGGATGATGTCCATAGCATTAAATAAGGTTCCCTGTAGGATAAAAAATAATGTGGCAAGTGAGTTAATGAAGAAAGAGGAGGAAACCGGGTCTTGCATGAGACATGGTTTCTACACGCTATCTAAGACAAGATGAAAGAGGAGCAGCATTTAATTTAGTCATAGAGCATCAATGTCTGCTTTGGGAGGGTAGTGTCGTGTACTACTTTCTTGATGATGTGGAGGCTATGGACATCACTACTAGTGTCTTGGATTGGGACTGCCCTGATGCTTGACTACTTTATTTAGGACAAAGGGGGTGTTTAGCTCTCAAGGTGAAGTTTAATGAAAATGTCACATCGGACACTGTAGCGCTACCATGACCTAACTAGGCTCAAAAGATTCGTCTCGTCGTGTACATCAAAACCCATGTACTTATGTTTTTTTATTTATCCACGTTTAGTGTTCGATGTATGAGGAGAGAGATTTGACGTGAGAGATGAATAGTGAAGTTTGGAGAGAGAATTTTTATGTTTTGAAGGGAAGTAAACAGGGCCAAAGTAAACATAATTTTATCAACAAAAATGTTTTACTAAGTACTGTATATTTCGAGTGACTAAGATTCATGACTTCGACCATCTACGATTTTCAGGTTATTTTGGCGGTGCAAGCCGATAATATAAAAAGTAGCTGTCTGCAGGATTAAAATATTTTTTGGGTAATCCAAGATTAAAATATTGCTCAGTGGTCAAAACTCAAAACCAACCAAAACAAAGTTCGACAATCAGTTGACATTTCTGAGAAAAATCCGTAGACTGAATGATTAAAATATTGCCCAATTGTCAAAACCAACAAAAATAAAGTTTGATAATCAGTTGACATTTGTAAGAAAAATCCTTAGAATAAAACTATATTTACCTGAAATTGTACTTTAGTACAGGACATAAATACTTTTAGGGGAACAATGCAGGGTTCGTGAGTGCTCCTCCGGTCACAACTAACAACTAAAGTGACGCTTTGAGGTCTACCATTTTTAATTTCGGCTCAAATTACATTCTATATGCTGAGTTTGGATAAAGATATGGGTAGATTTATCTCTAAATATATTCTCATATAAATATAATTTTTCTATGTTTTATGAGTATTTTATAACAAAAACATAGTTATTGTGTTTTAGAGACTGCATTGATATATAAATTGTCACTTATTTTATGACCAGAGGTAGTAAACTAGTACTATAGTGTTTTATCGTTTTATTTTCTTCTTTTTCAAGATATTTTCCGTATTTTACTATGTAGCACCTCCTTTGTCTTATAAATCTATAATTAAGTCAGGCGGTCAGGCCACATGGAGTATTAAATAGCTAGCTAATCAGAACTTTGTCCCATCCCATGATAGTTGAACTAATATTTATCTCTCTTTTTTCTTGGTACATCTTGCTTGGATATTGCTAGAGCTAGACATCGACATGGCCAGATCTTTTGGTCAAAAGTATATCTACCACATAAAGAATACCACAGTAATAACAAACACAGGGCCTTGTTTAGTTTCAAAAAGAGCTCCCAAATTCCACGATGCAAAAAGATGATTTTCATCGCATCAAAATACCGACACATAAATGAAGTACTAAATGTAGATGAAATTAGAAACTAAGGGCCTGTTTGGCTTGCCGCCACAGCACACCACGCTACAGTGCTGTGGCGGCAATTCTGCTCGCCACAGCCACCACGGCACAGTAGTGTGGCAGGCTGTGGCTAGAGCCAAACGTGCCTTAATTGCACAGTTTTGTTATACTTTATGAGACGAACATTTTGATCCTAATTAACTAATGTTTGGACAATTATTCACAAATATAAACGAAATGCTACGGATTTACGACGTTTTGCCAACTTTACCGTCGCAATTCGGGATTTAAACAAGACCTAAGTGAAAAAAGGCGACCAAAACTGTGGCAGGCAAGCATGCAGCTCCAGATGAGTGGTAATCAATAGACATGACCCGGCAACACAACAATAAAACCAAATCACATAAATGAGCACCAAAACAAAAACCGGTAGTCATAGACAGTAAAAGCCAAGCAGTAACCCTAACCCTAGCCCGTTTTTTTTTTTGAAAATAGATAGCCTGAAATTGTAGCAACACAACCAGGTGAGCAGTGGGAATGGAAAGCCCCCCTGTGAGTTGTGATGTGTAGTACACCAACCAATTTCCCAATTGCCAATTTTTTTTTCTCTCAGCAGGATGACAACAGGTTGGCACTGGCAGCAAGGTAGATGGATAGGGACAGAGACGGGTAGAAAATATTTTGGGAAGACTCCAAAATGCGAAACAAAAACTAAGACCAGATACATAAAATGGCATTAGGAAGCCAAGCAAGCAGCTCCTGAAGTTTTTTATTGCCAAGCTGACCAATAACAAGAGGAGAACTCTCAAGAACAAGTCACCATTTCCCTCCATATCCTATTTATATTTTCTCTCTCTACCATTTATTCTCCCCATTATTATTGATATTATTTTATTCAATCTCCATCTGGATGCGTGTGCGTGACTTGTGAGAGAGATAGATTCCGCAGCAATTTGCTCCCCCCTCCTCTTTCTAAGCACAGGCCAAGAACTGCTCCCCAGAAAAGATTGAATTTTCCCTCGATTCAGCCAGTTTCTGTCCGGGAAATCGCTGCTGGAGATCTCGGAGAATCGGAAAGCTCGCAGTTTTTGCTCCATTTGGCGTCGAATCTGCCTCGGGAACGGAGAAAGGAGCGGCCTTTCGAGCTCCGAAGGGCCGTCTCCCGTCTCTGAGAAGGAGAGGGGACGCGGCGGCGGCGGCCGCGGCAGCTTTAGGGCACTCGGGGAGGGCGGTGATGCCGGCGGTTGGCTCGGTTTGAGGACAAGTCCGCCTCGGTGGTTTGAAGGACGACGGCGCCGGCGCCGGCGGGGATGGAGTCCAGTGGGGAGGAGCTTCTGAAGAAGATCCGGGAGCTGGAGGTTGGGCAGGCGCAGCTCAAGCAGGAGATGTCCAAGCTGATACCCGGCGTCGGGGAGCGGCGGCGCTCGCAGTCCGTCTCGCCGCGGCGCGGCGTGCCGCCGCCGCCGCCACCGCCGATGAAGGCGAAGGCGGGGCCGCCGGGTAGGCGGCTGTCCGGGGGTTTTGAGGGCGGGCCGAACGCGTGGGCCCGTGGGTCGGCGTCGTTCCCGCACTCGTCGCCGCTGCAGCGGGAGGGCCGCGCCACGGGCGCTGGAGACGCCAGCACCAGCGCTCGACTGCCCGAGAGGCAGTACGGCAGGGTGCTGCAGTCGCTGGGGCAGTCCGTCCACATTCTCGACCTTGAAGGGAGGATCATATACTGGTTAGATTTCTGGTTCTTCACCGTTTTTGGATTTGCTTGCCTGCAATCTGTGAGTTCCAGGAAATCCAATGGTCATGCTGGTTAGAATATTTTGGTTCTAGCGCCTGAAATGACGTGAGCAAGTCATGTATCCAAATCTCAACCAAAATGGTGTTTATTGGGGCAGTAGCAATGGTAGACTCTTGAGCAATTCCCGCGGGTCATTTTGATCTAGCATAGCATGCGATACTGGTTAGTGGTTACAGTGGGATAGTCCGAACGCCAATCTGTTACTTATCCCTAACTATGTGGTTGCCGCTTATCTGGTTAGCATTATATAGAACCCTAACTATGTGGTGATGTTAGGTTACTTATCATCTGTGCTATGTCAAAGTAATGAAATGCTGGATGTGATGCCTGGACTTTAGCTGGTTGTGGTGATGAGCTTGTACTGTGGAGTCCTGCCCATTGTTATGCTAGTTTTTTGGAGTTACAATGCTTATTTAAGTATTGGCAGAATATGCAATTTGCTCATGGCATCTTATCTGTCATTTGTGAAATTTGAAACACCACTTCTTTGCCTTCAATCAGATAAACAGCTTAGTTTGATAAGTGTGTTTGCTTCTTAACTTCACTAATAAGCACAATAGGTCTGGCAAAGGTGCTCTTATTCCCATTTTGTTCTTGTTAATGCTTCCTTTTTCACCAAATTCTGTCATTTACTACTATAGGAATCAGTCTGCGGAGAATCTGTTTGGCTATCCTGCGTCAGAAGCCCTTGGTCAGGATGCTCTCATGCTTCTGGTTGATTCCCGTGACCACAATATGGTGAATGAAATCTTCCGACGTATTTCTATGGGTGAAAGTTGGACTGGGAAGTTTCCAGTTAAGAACAGGGAAGGAGATAGGTTTTCAGCTGTTGCCACCAACACACCTTTCTACGATGAGGATGGCAGTTTGGTGGGTATCATTTGCGTTTCAAGTGATTCCCGCCACTTGGAGCAGATATTTTGTAGGCCTCCAACCTCTTCAAGGCCCCAACCAGAATCGTCTAGGACATCTTGTGATGGGAGTTGCAGCAACAGTGGTCGCAAAACCAATTTGTTGAACAGAAGTCCTTTTGATCCTCAGCAACCCCTGCAAAGCACTTTAGCATCTAAGATAACAAATCTGGTAAGCTCTGTTTTTCTATTAAACAAAAGTTGTAGATATAACACTACTTTTTCCAAATACATAGCATTCAAACTTATAGATATCACACCATTCTAGCTTATATAAATATGTTGTTAAAAACTTGCATTCTGCAAATTGATAGACTTTTCTTTCAATGGTCCATTTCTATTCCAAAGGTCATTTACCAGACGTCCTAGAATTTAACACCATGTCAAAAACAATGATTAACCTAATGAGGACTTTAAATAGGGGTGTATGATCATCTGTAAATGTACCTTGGTTGTTTTGCAAAATTCTAGAATGATACCTACTGATGAACTTGTGTCGTAACTAAACATGGTCTATTTTTGGTATATATTCTTTTTGTTGCTAGCATATTCCTTTTTGATTTTTAGAATAACAACACAGGCTACCAAGGTCACAAATAAAGTTCGTTCTCGGGTCAGGACAGACGAGAATGGCATAGAACGGGAAGGTGGCAGTGGTGAGAGTCATTGCTCTGATCGTGGTGCCAAGGAAGAGCCAACATCTAGTGGAACAACTACGCCAAGAGGGGATGTGCCACGTGGCCCCTTTGCTACGGAAGAGAACTCCCCTGGGAAATCAACCAACCCAAACAGTGATGAATCCGGTGAAGGAAAAGTAGGCTTCCACAAGATGTTGAGTTCAAAGGCAGAGGCACTGCTGAACAAGAAAGGGATATCATGGCCTTGGAAAGGGCGGGAGAATGAGGGACCTGATGAAAGAAATCATGTGATATTGCCATGGTTGCATGGTGACCAAGAGAATGGCCTGAACCATCGGAAGGTTTCTGATTCTAGCATAGTTCCAGACGCCCGAGACGCTGAGCACAACCAGCCTAGCAAGAATGAAGCATCAGGTTCCTGGTCCTCTTTCAACAATAACAGCACCAGCAGTGCAAGCAGCACTGGGAGCACTAATAGCAGTGCTCTCTACAAAGTAGATCATGAAGCAGATTGTCTGGATTATGAGATCCTGTGGGAAGACCTCGTCATTGGAGAACAAATAGGCCAAGGTAGTTGCTTCTTCTTTTGCGAATGGTTGCTTGATCATATGGAATTGTTTATGCACATTTTCATATTTCTTTTTCGCCCCAAATTTAAAAAGTTCATTTTTATTTTGTGTAATTTATTATATTCTTTGTCAGCATTAGGTTTGTTCTTTTGTCTGCATGCCTTTGCTTTCGATTAGCTTCTTTCCCCCTAAATCTGTTTGTATATTTTCTACTTCTTAAAAAATATATTGTGGCTAGATAGAAGGGGCAGACCTGTTGCAGTGCTAGAATCTCAACAGTTATGGTCTGGAGGTCCTGGGTTCGGACCAGTCTCCTTGCAAAAGTAAGCAAGGGTAAGGCTGTCTAGAATTTCCTTTCCCCGGACCCCTTGTATGTGGGCTTTCAGCATTAGGTATGCCCTTTCTTCACTAGCTAGATAGGTGCTAGAGTTGGAGATTTGAATATACCCATTTTAGCCCCTGTTTGGCCAAGTTTTGGTTCTAACTTTATCAGAAGTTCAAAGCCATGTGCTCATGATGAAATCCTATAGCCTTTGTTTTTTTTTGGGTGGATAGCTTCGTGTTGCATTGAAATCTGGTACTGAAATTTCAAACTGCTGTATTGCTACTAGTTTCTAAGTTAGTCCTGCTCTAAGCATATGTGTTTGCTCTTAGGATTTAAACCTCTGGAAAACTTTGTCACCAACATGAGTGCTCTCGAAACTTTCTATAAACATGGGGATCTAGATTTGCCAAATAAGCATTTGGCATAATCTTTGTTATGGTTATAGGAATAGTCTCCATTAGAGATTCTTATTAAAAGAAAAACTTTTACGTGCAAACTTGGCAGACATACTTCTAAAAGCAAGCTTAGGTGTACTTTGTACCGCAGTCTGCTATATTATATTATATATGTCTTAATTGTTGTATTTTAACTTGTATATGTGCAGGCTCTTGTGGGACAGTATATCATGCTTTGTGGTATGGTTCGGTATGTTCTTTTGCTTGTTGGTTGCAGGAATTAGTAATATCTATTTACTTTGTTTTTTAGTTTCATCATCTTATGTGGCATGTCCTGGCAGGATGTTGGTGTTAAAGTTTTTTCCAGGCAAGAATATTCAGAAGAAGTGATACAGACTTTTCGACAAGAGGTAGGTACCCATCCCCAGCTACAACTACCATACAGCATATGACAAGAGGACATCAGCTCATCCTCTAGCTGCAGAGTAATTATTAAGGACAGAGTCCAGGGATATGTTGCTAACATTATGAACCTGATTGCTGTCATAATTATAGTTCTTCTGTTCATAGTTTGACATAATCCAGACAAACTTGAAATAAGAAAAATACAATTTGGATTCTCAGTTTCAGGATTCCTGCAAAACCTATCATTTCCACTGTCATCAAATATATTGATGTAGACAAACATAAAAGGGGCATTGGTGTTCTTGCCCCTATTTTGAAGTGTAATTGTGATTTTGCCCTTCTTTTTTTAACTTTGTGATTTTGCCCTCACTATTCACAAAGTCAATGCGATTTTGCCCCTAGTCAACGGTCAAAACAGGGGCAAATACGCAAAGACCAAGGGTAAAATCGCATTCACTTTGTCAATAGTGAGGGTAAAATCACAAAGTTTAAAAAACGAGGGCAAAATCACAATTGTACTTTAAAGTAGGGGCAAAAACACCATAAAACCAACATAAAATGGCACGCTGACAAATCTCGGTATATGTTTTGTTTAGATTTTATTCTGGAAAGTGGTAATGAAGCCTCCTGTTAACTTCAGATCTTGTGACCTCCATTTCAATGTTTGGATTCTTAATTATACTGTCATGGCTCATATTTGAAGGTATCCCTTATGAAGAAACTGCGCCATCCTAACATACTGCTCTTCATGGGGGCGGTTACATCTCCACAACGCCTCTGTATTGTAACAGAATTCCTCCCTCGGTACGTCCCCTAACATTTTCAAGTTCTTATTTTGTGGTATTTGCTCACTGTTGCTCATGTTCATGAAATTGAACCCAGCAGTTTGTTTACATCTGGTTGAATCTTTTGACTTCTACAATAATAGTTACATAAGACATCAATTGAAAGGCAGAAGTTCTTGGCATGGTTTAAGCTGAGAAGTCATTGATATGCATACCTTTATTGTTGAAATCGGTGTATCCATAAATCATGCATTTAAGTGGGATCGTGTAGTAAGATGCTTCTCCTTCTATAGAAAACTATTGTAAAAATGGAAGCACTTTTGTCCAACTTGTCAATAATCTGGATGCATGTAGATAAATGGAAAACTATTAATATCTAAGCTAGAAGATATTCTTCATGGGTGCTGTATTATTACAGCTGGATCAATGAGTTTTTTTTTGTTCTTTTTTTTATTGGATTGGTTTGGTTGCATGTTCAAAAATACTTTGTCAACCACCCAAACTTATGATGATTACCTGCAGATTCTTTTTTTTTTTTGGGTTGGGTTCCTTTTCCCATTTTCATCCTTTCTTCTTAAATGCAGGGGAAGCTTGTTTCGCTTATTGCAAAGGAGCGGTACCAAGTTGGATGTGAGACGGCGCGTCCACATGGCTTTAGATATTGTAAGTGCATTTTCTTTATATTATGACCCAATTATTCACATTATTTAGTGGATAGATCGTGGCCAAGTTCGTGCTTCATTTGAGCAAGGAACTTGTCAATCCCCTAGCAAATGAAATTATATGTTCAAAGTTCTACATTGTTTCTGTATGTATACTTCAATCCCCTAGTCATTGTTCTGTGTTTTGTGTTTCTAACAGGCAAGGGGCATGAATTATCTTCACCATTCCAGCCCACCTATCATACATCGAGATTTAAAATCATCCAATCTTCTGGTTGATAAGAACTGGACTGTGAAGGTACATCATAATTTATTTGCTTCCAAATATTTTACATGTTCCTGCTTGCCTCCTCTCATTTCATCAGATTCGATCAGGTGGCAGACTTTGGTCTTTCACGTCTCAAGCGCGAAACTTTTCTGACAACAAAAACTGGGAAAGGAACGGTAAGTTTAAGCAATCTTAATTTGAGTACTTGATATATCAATTAATGTGAGTGGTTTAAAGCTGTCTTGTATTATTCTCTCTTTAACTTACTGATGTGACTTTCCTATCCAGCCGCAATGGATGGCACCAGAGGTGTTGCGAAATGAACCTTCAGATGAGAAGTAAGCTGTGGAGAATCTTAATCAACAGAAGTTCCTCTGATCGCCTCTGGATATGGGTTCACTAATAACTTTTTCTTGGTGCTAATGTAGGTCTGATGTGTATAGCTATGGCGTGATCTTGTGGGAACTTGTTACTCAGAAGATACCCTGGGAAAATCTGAACTCGATGCAGGTATATTCTTGTTAGATAATTTTGTTTTCGTTAAATTTGTTCTGATTTTTTACCATACATGCAGTGACAAATTGTGACTATGATACTGTGAAGAGATCATTATTTGTTGTAGCAGCTGAAAAAAAGTTATATATCAATTAGAAAAATAGTAAACTTTGTCTGCTAGTTAATTGGCTACATGGCAATTAGAACTACTGAGCTCACCATAAGCTTACAGTTTTTTTGTATTCCAGCAGTAGCCTCAGGTGGCCTGACAGCACCTTTAACTGATAATATTTGTGCAGAGCACATC